>APFE031033512.1:76192-160697 GCA_000404065.3 Pinus taeda
ACTCTTATCTCGATTATGTTCTTGAAGGGGAGTTTTGATGCATTTATTCTACATTATTGTGTTCTATCTATCACAACACATGCATTAGACACATTCCCCAAGTCTTGCGCATTGTTTCACTAGTGTTGTCACTTGTGCAGAAAATTATATATTAAGTGTCACACTTGGAGGTAAATGTTGTTCTACAATCATTTCAATGAGGACATGTTGATAAATTCTTCATTTTCAATTGGTTGATCATCTATAAGTGTGTGATCATGTTCAAGTCATGTTATGGTCCCATCTCTCTGATCTCTGGTCCCACACTTAGTCATTTTTTGATGATGATCCTTCCCCGATAAACCTCCCTCCAATATGCCTCCCTAAACTGTGAATTTCATAGTCTCAAGCATTAATTAGCTTGTCTTTCCTCTTGAAATTGCACAATGCATAGTCATAGCCTCCAAGGGCTATGCATTGTGTAGTCACAATGCTCAATGAGCTTCCTTCCTTTGGAAACTGTGCAACTTTCTTCTCCAACTAGTCTCTTTATGTGCATTGCATAGTTTGTCTCTCTTATCTCTCTGAACTACACAAGTATGCAATCTAGTGGGCCAACATCTCTCTTGAAATATGCATTGCATAGTCACAGTGAGAAATATTGCCTCATTGTGTCACTGTTTCCCTCAATTGTGTATCCATTAGCCACTGGCCTTGCTACACTATGCATTTAGAAATCAAAATGAGCAAGCCTTCACTACTATCTCACTAACTTGTCAAACTATGTAGTCTTTTGCCTCCCTATCACCCAGAATTGTGCATTTTGTAGTTTTAGTGAGCAAGCCCTCTCTGTTGTCTCCTTAACTCCATCAATTGCAAAATCTTCCTTCTCTGACCCACATATACTACTCATTTCACAGCCACAATCACCATAATATCATTCCAACCTCCTAGAACTATGCATTGTGCAATCCCTAAGCCTTTTGCTCTATCCTACACTCAATCTTGAGTCTAATTAGTGAAGTGTATGAGGAGAGTTAGACTAGGATATCTTTGGGTTAATGTTGTCTTGTCATGGGTAAATTCCATCGATTGGTACTATATCTTGATATGATAGGATGATGTTCAAGGTGGATGCCTAGGTGGTCATGTAGAAGACATTCATGAATATATAAAGACAATATGATCATTAAGCAAGAAGATGAAGGGACACTAGATCATGAAAACATATTGAAGATCAAGATAACATGGATGTCTCCATATCAACCAACCTCTTGGAGGATGAAGATAAAACACATACAATATCGATCATGGAAAAGTTAATGTAATAGCAACAAAAGGTAGAGATTAGCATTTCCACATCGTCATGAAGTCCATGTCATCATTGCCAAGTCATGCCTTGTACAAGTGTCATCACAATTTACTATGTGTCAATGTGTCTTACCACATCAACTGTGGAATGTAATTCTGTAATTTCCCAAAATGTGAAAATGTAAAATCTGTGGAAAACCAAGGGTCCCGCATGGAATATGAAGAGTCACTAGAACGTTACAGAGTCATATAGAAGCTCAAAGGTTGTGAAAGAATTTGAAAAGTGATTGTAGAATCTCAAGACTCATAATGTAAGTCAGGAGTCACATGGGAGGTGGAGAGTCACCTCATTTTTCATAAATACACCCTCATAACTCAAGCAAAGGGACTTTTGGGACTTGAAATTTCCACCTTGGCTTCTTAGCTTGGCATAGGAGAGAAGATATTTATTTGGAGGAGAAAGTGGTGACTTAATGTTCCACTATTGAGGTTAGTGTGGCAACATTGTAATTCTCTATCTTGTTACATTAACTTAATATATGAATCTTATAGAGCCGACACACTCTCATGCATATGTCATGAATAATTGTGAGACTATTGTTTCATTGTATATATTTATGTTAAAACATACCAATGAAAATGAACTTTTTCATTGGATTTGGTATGTATCTTATTCAATGTACGTTGTTACTTGCCTTTATGGCTGTTGTTGTCTTGTGAACTAATTTTCTAGTTAACTAAAGATCCTCATATGCTCCTGCATGTCTCTTTTAGGATGGTACTATTACATTTCTTCTAGAAGATTACTCTCCCTTTCCTCTTTGTGAAAGCACCTTATATACATTGTGATTGTATTCCTCACTTTTCCAACTTACTTGCTTGTTTAAATATTGCTTATATAATCTCCTATGTTACCAATTGCAACCAAGGAAAATTCCAAAGAGTAATCACAACCAGTCATATTTTCGATTGGGGCTCCTACTCTAAAGGGTGTGAAGTCTAATTGGGACTTCATGTTGGGGATACCCCCTTGGTTGATGGATTTCGAGCACTGTCAATAGAAAGTAATAATTTAGTAAAATTATATGTATTATATGCCTTGGAGGCCGGAGTTCTCATTGCTACAAGAGATGGCTATGCCAAGTTAGTTGCAAAGGGGATTAAAAAGTCACCATTCTAATAAAATAATGCATCAGGGATTTCCAAATATGTAAAATATCTAATACTTGGTGCTTGTGGGAGGATTATAATTAATTCAATCTCTTCTTCCTAAGATAGTGGTCATCCTCCCATATCATGCATGGTGATTAACAAACAAAGTCATACAATGTCTTGGTAATGAAGGGATCACTTGTATTCAAGGATGTTGGACAAATGATGGGATCTAAGAGATGAAGGAACCCTTATTATGGATTTCTTGGCATTTGTGAATGCCAATCATTCTCCCTTGAATGGCATGACAAGGATTTGATGCACGGGTGTTATGTTATTCATAAGGCCATCGTCTTCTAGCATGAATAATTTCATGGTAGAAGGTGTGAAGGATGTGGGTTCTCATTCCATTATTGCTTCTCACAATATGGTAACTTTTTAGGTACATGGGATGTTCTACATGTTTCAAAAGGTTGACTTGAGAATGAATACACAAATATTTGAAGGGCTACGATGATTGGATGCCCAAGTGGGCTTACAACACCATTGGATACCTCCACTAAGGAATTAACTAGACTCTTCTAAGCATCATCTAGGGTTATGGATTGGTGTGTTGGTTAAATCACTTGGGTTTCCCTTTCAACTTTATATGGTCATATTATTCAGGTTGAGACCTGGGTATTGGTGTTTCCATTGGTTCATTGAGTTGTCTCAATGCTAGTTACTACCTGATTGCATTAATACGGTTTGAGGTGGCCCTAGCCGCATAGGTCATATAAGGAGAGGCATAAATCCTATCACACACACTCAACTAGGAACAAAGGAATCTGAGAGAGTCTTTTAGTGTTTTAGTCTCTAACATCTTAAAATATTCAAGAGGAAATGGTTTTCATTAAGGTAGAGGCTCATTTGGAAAGATAATTCATCTTGGATGGTTAAGTAGATGCTGCAATCAAATCTTTGTTTCTTGTCACAGGTACCTCAAGGACTAGGGAAACAAAATATCATAAAAATATGGATCTTTATTGAAAAATTAAAACCATGTTGGAAAACTTCCTGGGAAAAAAATGCTTATAATGAGATCCCACTCCAATGGTATGCCATGTAGCTACACATAAATAGGTTGATTATAAAGTTTCAAGGTTTTCTAAGTGAATTAATACTTTGGGATTCCCATGATAATGTTATGATCATGTTGTGACTACTTCACCTATTTGAATTTTCAAATCCGTTTACTAGATTTTTGTGTTTTTTTACATAAAAGATAGTTGTTCTTTTTCTCCTTCTCTGCCTAAAAGTATTATCACAGGAAAGTTTTATTCTTTCCTTCCATAGACATATAGATATTTTAGGTTTCATTTTTAGTTTAAATTTGTATCTCAAACTTTCTAAACAAATTTTGAAGAATCTAGGGCATCTGGATTATAGTGAGATTCTTCTGACAATGATAACTATTTGTGAGGCACTTTTTCTTTTCTTATTAGCACAACCTTCTCTTATTGTTATTAGTGTGTGTTTTCTTCATTCATCAAATAGTTACCAAACCAAAAGAGACAAGAACACAAGATGTTGGCTCTCAGCCAGGTTAAAACCACTCTCACCTAGAGAGGAAAACCCTTCTGCAAATTTCTCTTAGTGAAGCTTCAAATGAAAAATGTCAAACCCTAAACCCTTGACGAGTAGATTCTCCAAGCACAAGACACAGTCTCTCTTTCATTTTCCTTCAATTGATGCCTTATTCTAGGTTACACCTTTATCTCTTCCTTCACACTTCTTCTGACAACTGGTAACTCATTTTTTGACAACTGCAAAAACCCTAGTTCTCCTTAGAGGCCTCTTCTTTGGTGTCCTCCTTTCATTATCTACCTCACTTGGAAATTTTCCTTCTCCTTGATATTTAAGCTAGAGAATGAGGCCTTTCATGAGGTATGTCCTTGAGGTTATAGGCTGGTCCTCTTAACCCTTATTGTTGCTCTGATTTATTTGTACGTGTGGATGATCTAGGGCCTTAAATAAATCATGTCACTTGCTAATTTCCTTCGCTAGGTGTGTGACCTCGTTCACTTGAGATGGAGGCCTATTTGGAGCCTCTTTTCCACCCAATTAAAACTTCTTGTAGAACTAAAATTTCTGACTTGTTACAATAGCATAATGTCCTCTCTTACCTTCGCACATGTGATAGAAAAGATCCCTAAAATAGTCCTAAAAACTTGGATTACTTTCTTTTGTTTTTTTGCTTCCCTAGAAGCACTTCAATGCTCCTTTTCGTACCTCTTTTTCATCCTCACTTCTTCTATGATTTCATAGATGAGTAGTGATCCTTTTGTGAGGTCAAACTACCCTATATATAGGAGTCCATCCCTCCTTTTAGGTTGACATGATAAACTGGTTAGGCCGACTTGTCATTTGTGCATGAAAATTCATTTCTTGAGCCGACTTGAAGAGGAGACTTGTCTTTTCTTTGGAGGATCTTCTTTGACATATTTCTTTGACTCAAATACATAGGTTTATATATTGCAACATTCCTACATGGGTCTTCAATCATTACATTCACTCTTTGACTTTCCTAGAAGCACTTAAACATGTTCTTGACCTATCAAATGGGCAAGAATCCCATTCTTGATAATGGAAAAAATAATAGTTCTTTTCTTTTACAATTACAAAGATCAAAATTAAACTTATGAAGACTGAACCTAGTTACACTTTCTTCAACACTCCCTCTTAACTAGGGAGGTATTCATAAATTATTACAAGGTGTTTGGCCATTTTCAATATGAAGAATTCACATAAGAGAAATCAGATTGGCAATCCATCTGTTATAGCATCATAGTAACCAACATTGTTTCCACATCAAGGCCTTGAATGACAACTCTATCTCTCAATATATCGAAGCACAATGTTGGTGAGACTAATGATTATAAACACCTTAATCATTGTCTCTCAAGGTACATACCCACTCGGGTGTTCGCTGAGTATGAACTTCTAGGACTATTCTTGTTTTGGGTTCCCAACCCTCAAAGAATATCGGTCCTCTTGCCTACTCTTATCTTGGATTCCATACACATCCTCAAAGAAAATCAGATGCCAAAGGATTACCCAATCCTCCATTATTTTTTCCCAAGTGAAGACAATAATGTTGTGTCTATCTCTCCCTCTCAACTAGGGAAGATATTCTCATTCCTATGAAGGAATGTACCCAAGCTCCCTCTGACCAGGAACTCTCCCAAGCTCCCTCTCAACTAGGGACTCTCCTTTCAATCAAAAAATTCTTCTTTCTGGGTCCTTTAGCCACTTGATCAATTTCTTTCCCTGATGTCATGAAATTCAGTCGAGCTTCTTCCTTGTAGGGAATCAACCATCGATCACTTTCCTTATTAGTTTGTCATGTCATTCTTTTCTTCATGGAAATTTGCCTTCTTGATATATATATGGAACCTTCGTCATATGGATACTTCTTCCTCATCTTGTTTCTTTCAGGAATTTCCATCCACCATATGAAAGCTATTTGTACGTGCACTTACAACTATTTTTCCAGTAGCCCTGCACGAACTCATCCAGATATTATTCAAGAAATCAAAACATAGCAGTAAATCAAATAGTAACTTACGAGATGGCTAATCATCATGACATATTTTTAGCTTGAATCATTAGCATCCTACATTTTCACATCTCCAAGGCCTTTCTAGGTGTCAAGGGTCCTTTGATATTTTTCTTCCTTTTGTAGAGTTCTTGTTCCTTCTTCCGGTAGATGCCTTAAAAAAATATGTCGAATGTTGATTCCTAGTGTCCATGGTGTCCTTTTATTCCTGATCTCTTTTCCCATATTCTTCTTTATAGGTTCTCTTGTCAATCACCTCATACTTCTTATGAGGATATTTCTCATGTTGGCCTTTACCATAGTGTGAACCATGCCTTCGTGCATATTCTTAATGAAGAGATCTTCCTTATTATTTACCATGATACTAGAGATATTCCCTATGCTTATTGATACAAATGATAACATGACTTTAACTGAAAACATAGATGCATACGTACCTCAACTAAGTTCTTTCCTTGACCATCTCAGCTTCCTTTGATAGCTTCCTAGATTGAGATTACCTCAATCTCCTTTACTTTGCTACATATTTCCTTGCCTGCATATCATCCTTTCTTGAATCCCCATAAGTGGAATTCCTATCAAGATATATGGTTTTCTTGAAAGTTATGAACCCTCTATTGAAGATTCCATTGGAGAATCCTTATATTCCTTATCATGCAAATGCTTCTTTCTACCGATGATAGTGGCCTTCTAAGATGATTCTTCTCAATCATGATCATTTATTTATGCATTGATGAGGTAATTTAATGGCTACATCCTTTCTACATGAATATCTTTATCTGAGCTATCTCTACATAATTATCCTATATTCCTAAAGATGCCATTCTCATAAACCATGAATTCTATCATAGTGCTACATGTTCCTATAATACCCAAAACGTTAAAGAAGACTTATTTGAAGAAGTTGATCTTAGTGATAGTATAGATCTGAAGGGTCCTCCTTCTTTTGCTTATTCTCTTCTTCTTTCACTTCTTGGGTAATGTGGGCTTCTTCTCATTTGCACTTATTGTTTTCCTTCTTGAACTTAGGAAAATCCCTCTTATAGTGCCCATACTCTTGTAAGCCAAATCATTGGACTTTGGGCATATCCCTTTTACCCTTTCTCTGTGGACTAAACTTGACAAATTTCCCTTTTCTCTTGTCCGTAGTAGTAAATGCCTTTTCCTTTGATCCCACATCAAATTTGGCTTTGAGTCTAGTCTCCTCAATATTGTATAGGGACCAAAGTTCATTTAACATGGTAGCTTCCTTCTTGGCATACGTACTTGATGTGAAGTTGCCCCATTCCTCAGGTAATGCATTGAGCACCACAATTGTCATCTCTCTATCTCACATAACTTCTCCCAGTTCTTGTAGTTGGTCTCTCGCATCTCAGCTACCTTCATGAGGTAGGGAGCTATTCCTTCTTCCTTGGATATCTTCATTTTATATACGTCATTACACAACGATATCACTTCTCCAATTGTACTAACTGAGAATATATCCACCAACTTATCATATATTTCTTTAGATGTTTCAATATTGGAAACATAAGGATTGAGAGGGTCCTTGATGGATTCTATCATAATCCTTTGAGCCCTTGTTTCATCCTTATTATAATTTTCTAGGGATTGAGTTTGTTCCTCTGTAGGAAAAATGACACTCCCTTTGATGTAGTCTAGAAGTTCATTTTCTTTGAGAAGTAGATCAATCCTCTTTTTCCATACAAGGAAATTAGTAGTCCCAACCAATTTGTTGCTTTCCTTGCAAAAAGGCATTTTGATATTTTCAGGAGAGGACATGAAAATACTTACTTGAGAGGGTTAATGATGAGGGGATATTTCTACTTCCTTGATGAATAAATATTAAACTTCTTGGATCTTGGAGTTCTTCAAGATGCTTCCTTCAAGGTGTCTTGTGAGAGATTTGCTTGTTGATGAAAACTTCTCAATGTGTAGATCTAGAGATATTCAAGGAATGACTTGGATCTGAGTACCTTTCTTTGAACATGATGAGTCTTTGATGTAAACCCTTCTTGGACAAACCTTCTTGTACATGCTCTGGATGGAAGGATTTCTTCTTGATGGATCTAGGGGAGGAGATGGTAACCCTTCTTGTCTTTGATGGATCTGGAACTCTTTCTTGTAGATTTGATGCTTCAACCTTTTTGTGCCCTTGCTTCTTGATCTTGATGCTTCAATCTTGTATGCTTTCTTGAGATTCCCTTCCTTGATGTGTCACCTTAGCTTTGAATCCATGTTGAAGAATCTAGGGCATTTAGGTTATAGTGAGATTCTTCTGACAATGATAAATATTTTTCAAGCACTTTTTATTTTCTTATTAGTACAATCTTCTCTTATTATTATTAGTGTGTGTTTTCTTACTTCATCAAACAGTTACAAAAATAAAAGAGATAAGATCACAAGATGTTGGCTCTTAGCCAGGGTAAAACCTCTCTCACCTATTGTTCCAGGTGGATGTTGGTGGCCACCCACCTATCCCACTTGGACCCTCACAATTGTCTCTTTCAGATTTTCAGTTTCCATAATTGTAGCACAATTTACTATTTTTAGTAGTTTTTTGGGTCCTGAACTTCTGGAACCGTTTTGAGGCCCGGAACGATGTTTCTTGGGAAATCTGGGAGAAATATGGATCCATGGACCAATTTTGCTCTTCCCAAAGTTATAGTTCTTAGATATATCTTTCTAACGAGCTATTGTATGCGTCAAACAGAGACTGGATGCCAAAGTTACAACCCCGGGAAGTTGATGTACCAATTTACCCAAAACGGGGCCATATTTTGGCATTCTATTTTATAGGGTTAGGTTTTTGGATGTTTAGGGTTTTCCATTATTTCCCAACAACAAATAGGCCTTCGAGCCTCATTGTAACAAATTTTAGAGGCATGTAGCCACCACATCCCTTCTCAGAGATAAGCTACCATCGCCCTAGCTGGTTTATTTCCATTTATGTTTGTAAGCATATTTCAGTATTTTACATTAATGAAATGAAGTATTAACTCTGCTGCATCTTTGTGTGTATGGTTATTTCAATAATTTGTTTTGTTCTTGTTTAAATCCAGATCAGTGGTATCAGAGCGGTCAGCTCTTTTCTCTGTTTTTCTTTGCATGTTCCCAACGAGGTCAGGATACAAGGAGTTAGGGCTTGAACTGGTTGAACCTTTGCAAGACTAGCCTTGAAAATCCCAACGGCCTCGCATGGCGGATGAAAAGAAATACGAGGGGGTAGGAGATCGTATCAAAATCTTACTCAAAGAAGCCCTCGAGTGGCAAAGGAACGCGATGATGGACAACTTTGCCCAAATCCTTCAGCAGCGACCCAGAGGTGACATATCGGCTTCCAACAACTACTTTGGAAATGCCACACCCTTTAAGGTACAATTTAATTTTGAAATCCCCATCTTTGAGGGTCAAATAGATGCAGATGTTGTAGATAAATGGTTAAATCTGCTAGATGGGTATTTTTCTGTTCATGATTTTTCTAGTCAGGAAAAGATTATTTTCGCTCTTCTCAAAGCAGCCTCCCACGTTAAGGACTGGTGGGAAACCTACTGCGAGCAAAAGAATGAAAGTACGGGCTCACTACTTTCAGCTGCACTCACTTGGGATTCATTCCGGGATGATGTCAAGGAGTAGTGCTACCCTCTCAAAAGCTATGATGACAAATACATCAAATGGACCACACTGCGGTAGGGAAGGGACCAAGATGTGTGGAGTTCACAAACATTTTTCATACCGTTCTCACACAGTTGGTTATCAAGGAATCTGAGTTTCATTTGGTACTCAAGTACCGTGGTTGCCTACATAGGTACATCCAAGAAGAGATGGAGTTGCTAAACATCTCCTCACTCATCACAGCGTACCGATACACTGTCAAAATTGAGCAGAAGTTTAAACAGAAGAAGCGAGACTTTGGATCTGTGAATCCAAAGACCAAAGGCAAAGCTAAGGTGGGTTGACCCAAGACAACCCATCGAAGCCACAAGAAAATAACAACACCATGAAGTCAAAGAAGGACATAATAAAGTGGTATGAGTTCCACAAGATTCCCACTCATAACACAAGTGAGTGTTGGACCAAGTAGTCGTTGGTGGCCGAGTTGAAGGATTCAAGTTCAATTGCATGTTCTGACCCTAAGTAAAAATTTGACAAGGGGAATGGAAAAGGGAAGTAGATCATTGATGCGAAGCCCAACATCACTGTTGCCACCACCAAGATCCAAAAGAATGAGCCTGAAGATCCAGAGGAGGGGGAGCGTCTTTCCCACTCACAAATGTGGGTGAAGGGTTCGCCATTGCAATTCATTGTTGACAGTGGCAGCCAAAACAACCTCATTTCAGTAGATGTCATGAAGCAGTTGGGCCTACCGACTACACTACACCTGCAACTATATAGTATTAGGTGGCTTCACAAAGGACGAGATCTCTGAGTTCACCAACAATGTTGCGTTCCCTATAGCATCAAACCCTTCACAGATGAGGTATTGTGTGATGTTGCACTTGTGGGTGTTTGTGATGTATTATTAGGCCAACCATACTTATGGAGGCAACATGCTATATATGAGTCAAGGCATCACGTTGTTATTATTACTTTGGGTAATGCATTATACAAGATATCAGAGGTAGCTCCACCTACCAACACCTCTTTGATCACTGCTAAGAAATGCAGCAAGATCGTCTCCCAGACCAGGAAATTCATTTTCTATCTGGTTCACTTCCAAAGTAAGGGGCAGATCGTAGCCACATCCATGCCCCCTGTGAACGGTTCCTCCACGTAGCAGCAATAGCAAAGGGATATGGTCATGACATAACACAGGAAAAACTTCTCCTCACCCACATGGGTACCACACAAGTTTCAGGTGGGCAACAAAGTTTGGTTGCATCTGCAGAAAGAATCACTGACCAGAACCCATCAGAAGCTCCAACCACTCTGACATGGTCCTTACACCATTACCAAGCCTGTGGGAAACTGGAGCATAGAATTCCCCCATTTCTTCCCTTGCACTGAGCGTTCAATGAGGACTGTCGTCGACCATGCTTCCCACCATTACCAGACAAAGCAGAGATTGCAGAACAATGCACGAGGGACCAAGTTCAGCAGAAGGAGGAGCTCAACGCAATGGGGACCATTGCCTCCTAAGGGGGGAGGAATGATCCAGGTGGATGTTGGTGGCCACCCACCTATCCCACTTGGACCCTCACAACTCTCTCTTTTAGCTTTTTAATTTCCATAATTGTAGCACAATTTACTATTTTTAGCAGTTTTTCGGGTCCTAAACTTCCGGAGCCATTTTGAGGCCCTAAACAATGTTTTCTAGGAAATATGGGAGCAACAACTAATGTTTCCATTCCCAAAGTTATATTTCTCAAATAGATCTTTCTAACGATCTATTGTACCTGTCAAACAGAGATCGAGTGCCAAAGTTATGACCTCAGGAAGTTGATGTACCAATTTACCCAAAACGGGGCCACAGTTTGGCGTTTCATCTTCTAGGGTTAGGTTTTTGGATGTTTAGGATTTTCTATTGTTTCTCAATAATAAATAGGCCTTCGAGCCTCATTGTAATAGAGTTCAGAGGCATGTAGCCGCCACATCTCTTCTCAGAGATAAGCTACCATTGCCCTAGCTGGTTTATTTCCATTTCTGTTTGTAAGCATATTTCAGTATTTTACATTAATGAAATGAAGTATTAATTCTGCTGCATCTTTGTGTATATGGTTATTTCTGTAATTTGTTGCATTCCTGTTTAAATCCTAATCATGTACCCTTCTTCAAATTTCTCTTATTGAAGCTTCAATTGACAAATGCCAAACCTTGGACCCTTGACAAGTAGATCCTCCAAGCATAAGACACTGTCTCTCTTTATTTGTCCTTCAATTGATGGCTTCTTCTGGGTTGCACCCTGATCTCTTCCTTCTTCTTTCAGCAACAGGTAACTCTTTTTCCGACATCTGCAGAAACCCTAGGTCTCCTTAGAGACCTCTTCTTTCGTTTCCTTCTTTCATTCTCTACCTCTCTTGGAAATTTTCTTTCTCCTTGATACTTAGGCTAGAGAATGAGGCATTTCTTGAGGTATTTCCTTGAAGTTATAGGTTGATCCATTTAACCCTTACTGCTGCTCTAATGTCTTTGCATGTGTGGCTGATCTAGGGCCTGGAATAAACCCTTTCAATTGCTCCTTTCCTTCGCTAGGCGTGTGACCTCCTTCGCTTGAGATGGAGGCCTATTTGGAGCCTATTTTCCACCCAATTGAAAATTCTTGTAGAATTGAAATTGCTGACTTGTTGCAATAGAAGAATGTCCTCTCTTACCTTTGCATGTGTGACAAAAAACAAGCCTAAAATAGTCCCAAAAACTCGGATTTGTTTCTTCCCTTTTTCGCTGCCCTAGAAGAACTTCAATGCTCGTTTTCGTACCTATTTTTCATCCTCTCTTCTTTGTTGATTTCAGAGATGAGTAGTGATCCTTTTGTGTGGTTGAACTGCCCTATATATAGGAATTTTTCCCTCCTTTTAGGCCAACTTGATCAACTAGTGAGGCCAATTTGTCATTTGTGCATAAAAATTCATTTCTTGAGCTGACGTGAAGAGGAGACTTGTATTTTATTTGGAGGATATTCTTTGACATATTTATTTGACTCTAATACATAGATTTATATAGTTTAACATGCCTACATGGGTCTTCAACAATTACATTGAATCTTTGACTTTTTGAATCTTTGACTTTCCTAGAGGCACTTAAACATGTGATCAAGGACTAGTCATGATATAATAATGATGAAAATAATAATTTTTTTATTTTACAAGTACAAAGTTCAAAATTACATTTATGAAGATCGAACCTAGTTACACTTTCTTCAACAACCAAGACATTATTTTCCTATTGTTGATTTAGTTTTTCTAGTGGCAAACCAATGTTTAAGGGAGAATTCCACTTGCAGTAGCAAGCTACTTTATACTTGAAGAAAATACCTACCAATATGGAGGATATTGTATCAAAATCACAGTATGACTCAAGAAAATTCCAATTCATGCATGTTTAGACAAGAAATTATAGAGAGTGTGGAGGGATTGTACCTTTCTATCGTGAGAAAAGTCTCTAGCTGATGCAGCCAACTTGAAGGAAATCATTTAGATATCTTTGCTCATGTCCCTATTCCTGAATAAATTCATGCAACAATAAATCACAATAACTTCATACAATGCAAAAACTATTATCACATAAATATATAAACATACCCATAATTAACATGAAAATATAAATGAGGAACACAAGAAAATGGGGAAAAGATATTGAGTTTTTATTATACCAATAACAAGTGTAGATACGAGTGCACACTCATGGTCCTTACTTGAATTCCTCTCCTCACAAATACTCTTTATCTACTAGACTTATAATTTTAGCTTATTGCAAAAGAGAACTATGGGTAGACACTATGACCACACTTTGGCATATGTTTATTCTTTTCCTACTTTTGTGAACTATGGAGTGCATTGAGTGAGGTAGAGAGAGTTACCATAGACAAAAGACCTATAGAGGTTGAAAAATCATAATCAAATACGTACAAATTAAATCCCTGAGGTACTCATACTACAGGCTCATGTCATCAAGGACTAGTCATGTCTTGAAGCCTAGAAAGCTTGTGACTAGGCGGTCAAAAAGGTTACAAGAGGCAGAGCCCAAGGTAGATGAAACAGGGGAGATATCAGGTTTTTGTAAAGAGCCCATAGGTCCACCACCAACCATGCACGAAGATGACAGAAATAGAGTGATCAATACTCAAGAAGAAGAAAATAGCTATGAGGAAGTTAAGAAGAAATTGAAACTTTCCAATCTTGAGATTGCTAAACTTAAGAAAAGGGCAAGGAAACATGTAGCTGAGAAGGCCAATTTCAACAGAATGAAGGCTCTATGGGAAGCTGAAAGGCTTCAAAACCTGAAGTAGTTAGCAAAAAGGCTCAATACTTTACCTGGATTGTCCCTACAATCAAGGAGGTAAGGTATGTAAGATGGATCAATGGTAGAGTAAGAACAAATACCAGGAGGATGAAAAGACAAATTGAAGACCTTGAAATTCAGTTGAGCAAGTCTGGAGGTCAGCCTCAGCACAAATGAACAGGGCAGTAAGTGATGAAACCCTAATACAATTTTGGTTGAAACAAAGATATTAATTTTTGAAGATGTTTCAAGGATGGGGGATGTTAAGTATATATGGCATATGTACATAATGGAACAATTGTAAATAATCCTTAGAAAGAAAATTTTTGGAAGAAAACTATGTAACTATGAAAATGCTGTAGGTGTAGTTTTGATGTTTTGATCAATTCTCAAAGGAAAGAAGAGGTTATTTTTTGGAGAATGATCCTACTGGAGAATGTGAAGAGGTCACTTATGAAATTTTAAAGCTCAAGCATGGAAAAAACTCAAAGGATAAAGGATATATTTAAAAGCAAAGTTTTGCGCTACAAAAGCAATAGTTAGTTTCGTAGCACACCCAAATCAACCTTCTTTATGCTCCTTTAGGGACTTGTCTTTTTGTACAGGTGGAAAAGCGAGGTTTCAGGGATGATAGAACACATGTGACATGTCTTAAAGGGTCATTTTTTAGCAGAAGGATTCGAAGACAAGCATAAGGATGAAACCCTAAAAAGGAGGAACTCTGTCTCCTTGTTTTTAGCAGTGAACTTCCAAGGGGCTTCCTGAGAAAATAAAAACTCATTTCTCAAAAGTGAAAGAGTTTTTTATTTCTAACATACATAACTAAAAACACCTCTTTCAGTTTCTTCAAATTCAATATGAGGTGGGAGAAATTGATGGTTTAACTTGCGCTACGAAACTGCTGAGAGGAACTATGTTTTCTAGTTTTAGTAGTCTTGTTCAAGAGCAGTTTCTGGCCACATGCAAAAGTATTTTGAAATTATGAAGGAGGTTTTGCTTCATAAAATATCCATATACAATAACCTATCTCATGTTTTTCATAAGTGTTACCAGTTGGGAGACACAAGGCTTTCTTTGAAGCCATATTTTCAGAAATCAGAATTTTCCAGTTTTATACATAATGTTCAAAGATAGTTTCTAGGCAGTAAGAGAGGTATTGAAAAAACCAAGAGAATTTTTTGTTCAAGACAACATGGTTTCCAAAATCCTCCTTCAGTTTCTCAAAATACATTTTGGATAAGGAGATAAAAGATCTGTCTCAACACCTATTTTTCAGGGCTGAAGAGACAAATTGAAGATTTTAAAATTCAACTAACAAAGTCTAAAGGTCAGCTACAGCAGAGATGAACAAAGTAGTGGAAGGGCACAGTTCTATGGAAGTGATAACACATGTCATTTGTCTCAAAATTTTGAAATTTCCAGCAAAATGGTTTGAAGATCATCAATAAAGGTAAAGTCATAATTGTAGAAAACAGATTTCCTGGTTTTCAAGGTAGTTAGGTCATCAAATAGCAGGGTTCATAAAAAGACTGGAGACATCACCAAATTCGACCTCATGAGGTTGCAGGTGGAAAAGGATTAATTGAAGACTAGATAAGGTTGTTAGTAGTATATTTAGGAGTTTTAGTCCTACTTGAATTAGGACTCTTCAAAGACAGTCAAGCTGTCATTTTGTAATTAATAAGCCTATTTTATGGTTAGAATAGGTGTCTAGGATAGGAATTCGAATTCCTCTGATGGTGGATCATAGAATCTAAGGTTGTAAAGCTATATATGAAGCAAAAGGTCGAATTAGCAATAGGTTGGAGACTTTTTGGCCCAACTTCTGCTTTATGTGAAGGAATACAATCAGTAATATAGAGAGGTTTTCTTGAACAAAACTGAGTTTATATAGGGTTTAATCCCTTCTTGATCTATATGTTATTTTAATTACTTGCAGTAGATCTTATCGTTAATACTCAGAATTCATAATCTAATGCTTTGACTTCCTTTAAAAATAAGATGACTGTGTTTTATCTTTGAACCACCAGCACTAGATTACATTGCTATTATTCAGAATTCACAACCATGTGCTCTAATTTATTTTAGTAGTGAAATGATTGTGTTGAGCAGTAGATCTGATTGCTATTACTCAGAATTCATAATCTTATGCTCTGACTTCCTTTAGTAATGAGATGACTGTGTTTTTTGAATCTTGTGAGTAAACCACCTTTGAACCATCAGCAGTAGATTTCATTACTATTACTCAGAATTCATAACTGTATGCTCTGACTTCCTTTAGTACTGGAATGACTCTTTTGACCTATGTTATTAAGTGAATTGTCTTTGTTTAAGAACCTTATTTGTCTCAGCTTTCATGTCAAGAAACCTTGCCACTGAATTTATTGACTTGTTGACTCCATAGCCCAATGGTAGCAAGCCTTCATCTTTTCAACCTACAAACACACAAAACCAAGATAGAGTTATCCATCTATATTATCATTAATCAATATCATTAAACCTTGAGAGATCCCTCTCAGGCTGAGGAGGTTAAGCCTTAGCTAAAAGATTGGTTTGAAATAGTTACTCAAAGTCTTCCTGATCAGCAGCCTATCAGGTATTGGTTTTGTGATAACAAGAGACATCCTAAAATCCAATATATCAGAAGTGTAACCAATTGGGTGAGATACTGAATCAATAACAAAGTGACTCGACTCATTCTAATGATGTGTCTCTAAAGCCCGACAAAGACCAACTATAACATTTTGGCTCAAACAAGTTCCATGTCCAAGGGTGACATACAACTACCATGATACAATAAAAAACAAAGAACATTTTCCGCCCTTCCCTTTTTATATAGTGGATCCCCTTCATATTTTAACTAACATGAAAAATAAGGAAAGTGAACTCAATAGGTTTATTTTAATTTAGTTTTAACAATATTGAAAATGAGATAAAATAATACTCAGAATGGTTCCTTTTTTCGTAGGATTTATAGTGAGGCTGAAAATAGAGAAAAAAGGTACACTCATGTGCTTCTCATGTTTTAGTGAGATCAATAATGGAAAAGAGATTTCTCATTGGATTTCATATTGAATAATGAGTGGGATAGAAATTTTCATTTTCAGGTAGGCTTAATGATTGTGAAAAGATAGTAAAAGAAGCTTCATATTTTCATATTTTAACGTGCATGAAAAGAAGACAAAAAGGAAGTGTGTTCCATAGAAATGAGTGGTATAATGGTGTACATTTTGTTTTGAGGCTAACTGAACTAACCTAAGCAAAGAAAGAGGCAGCGGAAAATTTCCCAACAACATAAATCCACTGATACCAACAGTCTCTCTGAAAGGCTAAAATGGGTTGCAAGATGGGTGCAAGTCTAATGCAAATGCAAGAGTTCAAGCATGGTTGCAAGATTTGCGAGTAGGATGAATGCAAGCATTGTTGTGAAAACATATAGCAAGATGTTGAAGACCATTAGCATAGGTGACCAAAAAGTAATGAGGAAGAGAGTGGGGACCCCCTATAGGGTGATAATGGCTAGTAATAAAAGGAAAAGAGAGGCATGAGGCTCAATTATGAGGTAATGGTGGGTATTAAAGAGGATCCCTAAAAATACGATAAAAACAACATGGGTACCAAAATGGTAATTGGGTATTATTCTAATGTGTCTATAAAGGGGTAGGTTCTATCGCACAAGTTACGACATGTAAAAAGACATTGTTAATGTTGCAACCTAACTAGGGCGGGCCCTAAGGCATAGTGAAATGGTGACGAAACAGGTCAATAATGAAATGAGAATATTGATGAATCCTAATCCTATATCCTAGTGTCTACTATATATCTCAAGGAAAAAACAAATGTTTTTGTCATTTTTCATTTTTGTAATTGATTATATGCATATACACAAGGAACTACACCTAGAGGATTAGGCGTAGTAACTTTTTAGGTAGAGCCCATTGCAAGGTTCTGTGAGAGTTTTACCATGATAATTGACAAAAACATATCCCCCTTCTCTAGCACAATTTTGAAAATGTATGGGTTGATCCAAAGGGGTTCTATCTTTCCTGCACCAAGTTGATCATATCGAAGATCATAGACCATGACTAAATCACCTTTGGAAAAAGTGCAAGGTCATGCTTACTTTCCATATTAAGGTTTGACATGTTTTTTATCAGATTTTTTGGCTGAAAGAGCATCATAATGTTGTTCATCAAGGCAAGCCAGATAAAGGATGCATTCTTCCTCGGATGAAGTGCTTGGGAGAATTCCGATAACAAGTTTTAATGAAGGAATCATAAATTTTATAAGCATCACTTCCACATCATAAACAAGTTGGAAAGTGGTGAATCCCATGGAGGTCTTCATCGAGGTTCGATAAGACCGAAGAGATAAAAATAGCATAAAATTCCAATGCCATTTGTGGTTCTCCACCACACATTGGATCATAGTTCTAAGGACCTGACTTGTTAGCTAAAATTTTATACAAAGGTTAGCAAAACCCATATTTTCTATTGATGACTAAAACAGGCTACCAACATAGGAAATAATGTTTAAACCCTAGATATGTCTATGATAATGTGTTAGGTGCAGATCTGCAAGATGTTAACAATTTATTAGAAATATTAGGTGCGTAGAATGTGTAAAAAACATATATCATAAACAAAAACCCTTACCCAATTAGACAAGAGTCTTTTATTTAAAAAAGAATGAATATGGGTAAAAGATATGAGAATAATTTCAAGTTAAAAACATTTATAGGTTACTCTCATATGGGTAGATTAATTAAATGGAAATATTTTAGGAAAGTGGTTCACTAAATTATTTGCTATAGTGAAATTGACTACATGGTGTATTTCTATTAACCCTAATGAAAATGTCTAGGTGATCACTTCTTAGGTCATAACATGATTGATGGCCTCCACTTGACCATTAGGTTGTCGATACAAATGACATATCATTTTAAATAAAATGCATAAAAACCTTTGTGATTTAAGCATAGTTGGTGATGAATTCACATAAGAAGTTTGCTTTTCCTTGCAAAATCTAAAGTTGGCTAACAATGTGTGTGGGGGCTTGGGGGGGGGGGGGTATTAACAATAGCCTCAACCTTAAAAGGATGAACCATGATCCCATACTTAGACATGATAAAGCCTATTAATAATCCTAAAATAATGCAAAATATGAATTCACAGGTATTTAAACAAATATTATAGTAGTGACTACAAATAAAGGTATCTTGTAAATGCACAAGATGATCTACTCATCGAGTAGAGTGAGAAGTGAGGTCATCCAAATATGCCTACAAAATTTACTTGATGTCATGCAAAGAATATGACATGGCCCACTAGAAAGTGCCTCCAACATTTTTAAGACCAAATGGTGGAGATCTTCTATACCAAAATTTACCCTAAGGAAAAATGAAACTTAATTATGTTGACATTCCTTTTTTATTTGTACCTGATTATAGCTAGATAAACCATCCATGAAGGAAAAGATTTCAGTATCAGTGCATTCAAAAAAAATATGATCAATGAATGGGGTAAGGTTGTTATAATTTGGACAGATGAGATTTAAATCCCTATACTCGAAATAGAGATGAATAATACCCTATTTCATGGTGATGTGAACGAGAAACCCATTCTGACAAGAGAACCAAATAAATGAGCTTAGCTTTGAGTAGTTTTTCAACTTCTCCTTTAATGGAAATGACTTTACAAGGATGGACGAGCCTAATATTTTTTCGAATAGGCTTTTCTCCTTCATAAGTAATTATTTCATGATCTACGATCCAAGGATCTATGCTAAACATTTCTTCATAGTACCAGGTGAAAATGTCATGGAATTATTTCAAAAGAGTGATATAAGTAGTGATCTCATTGGGAGTGCAATCTGCTCCAATCATGATGATTTCCATGACCTTAGGTTCCTCAGAAATGTTGATGGAATGAAAGGAGAGATGTTCACAAAGTTACCTTCAAAAAACACATCATGGGTGGCTTTGCGATCTCACACTCAATAGGCATTTATCGAAGAAACATGGTTGTGCAAGTCATCATTCTCGTGTTCTAAACAAGGGAGGAATGATGATCGATGATGATATTCTTCCAATTGTGGCTTAGATATTTCCATGGATTCCAAGATGGCTTCATCTAATGGCATTGTAGTATCAAGGAATTGATGGAAACTATAATGATCGATAGCCTAGGTGGGCAAGGAGTAAGTATCAAGTTTGACATCATGGGAAGAACTTCACTCAAGATCAATAGTAGCCATGTGGATAACTTGATAAGCCAACCTGGCTGGCAATGGCATCTAATTGCCAAACATGTCAATGTCCTCAAGAGAAGAAATTATCCAAGGATCAGTGGACTCATTGGAACCATATGCGATTGATGTGATCATGTTGATAGAGTTAGGTAGTTGTGATATTTTAGTAAGAAACAATGGAAATTTTCCCATCAACAAGGAGTCTTTAAACATCCCTGGTCCAATGATTTCAGTAGAAATAATGGAATCACTAACAAAGGGAATCAACATCAAGAAATTGAAATTCAAGCTTGCAGAAGGTCAACTGGTCAATGGTGACTATTTTACCCTAATGGTGGAACATCTTGACATGGAATCCTAAAGACACATTAATGGTTATGGCATAGAACCAACATCACCCAAGAAGAAGGTTATAATGTAGTGGTGCACCTATGACCTCAACCTCAACTAAGATAGATTTTATCCAAAGTTCAATAGATAAAGTAGAGAAAACCTATTAAGGTTACAATATATACCCATAAAAATCCTTTAACATGGATTTAGATCGAGATAAATTTGGTGAACTAGGAGCCTTCCAATATTTCAACAATATGATACATGTAGATGCCCCCTCATCGAAGATTATTCAATGAACATGTTGTCCAATGACATGGGCCATTATCTGGAAGGATGAATGATTTTGAAGATGATGTTTCCATGAAGAGGGATCAAAGGTCATAACATTTGAATATAAGGGATCCACTCCACCAATAGAAAATAAAAATTCCTTGTATTATGTGAGGAAACTTTAAAATACTTCAAGTGTAGACATAACAACTAGAGCTTGAGCCAGATCCTCTAGAATACTACAGTTGTGAGAAGCATGTGCATTAGGATTATACATAGTATTCTGAAAAGTTCCTTTAGGCAGGCACGACCTAGTGTTCAACATTGGCTTATTAAAATGAAGAAGGGAATTAGGTGGAGGTGTATTCATGGGCTCCAAGGTAGAAGAGACAATCTCAGGATTCATGTAATTATGCACTCTAGTTGTGACATGAGTAGGTTGTTCAACCATAAATATATCTTGCATGGTAGATGATATGAGGGCTTCACTTAGGGAGAAATACCACACCTCATGCGTTCATATTGTGGGATATATATTGATGGAAAAAAACATAGTATATTGGGGGATATATAGCGGGTAAAGGGTGCTTATACTGGTAGGTATAAAAAATGGAGCTCAAATTTAATGAAAAAACATAAAGGGGTATAAAAAATTTTAATGAAAAAATGTATACCTACAATATCTAGTGAAATTAGGGGTTTTTAAATTAGGAATTTTTATTGGGTTTGTATTGGTAGGGGGTTAAATAATGTGATTTTTAGAGGTAGTTTCCAATATGTAGTCAAATTAAGGGTATTTTTTTACTATGCCAGGAATGTGCATGATATCTCATATGTTCATGAAGTGAAGCCCCCATGGTGGATGATAAGGTGTTATTAGAAGAATTTCCCCTGCTACTCCCTTACTAAGGTCGTGGAGGTTTTGTTGTAGAAATTAATAGAAATTTTCTACTGTTGATGAATTCAAACTGAAAACAAGAGATTACACATTTCCTCTACAATTATGTAGAATGGAAATCACAATTTAGAAACAAATGCAATGACATGCATCCATCCAAACCATAAGAATACAATGATTTATAGGGGAACCCAATTGGGAAAAGCACCTCCACTGCTTTTCATTAATCAGATGAGATTGAGAAACTATTACCATGTATTTCTTCAACTCTGAAGCACACCTTGCACTGTACACATGTTCTCGTGTTGATTGTCTTGCTTTGGACAAGTCTTAGCCAATTCAAGCATCTATCTTGCTCGTATTTCCTTGCATAATTCAGGAGATATTTAGCTCCTAAAAAATAGGGGAATTCCCTATTTCCTTACACATTTCCTATGGAATTGATCACCTGCTTAATTACAAGCATGTACACTCAACTAGTATCCAATTGATAATTATAATGTTCCTTTTCCTCCACTCCAACTAGGAAATTTGAATTCCATGCATGTCTTAGCTATTTTAAGCTATTTGACTTGTTTGACTGAGAGATGAATGAGTTAACAATAGTTCTACTACTAAACTGACCTTCAATTGTCTCAATTAATTACATGAGCTCAATTAACTAAGTTCAAATAAAAATAACTCAACTAGATTGCTAAATTTTATCAATCACTACATGCAAAACTCTACTCCAAGCCTATAAAATGAATTTACTAATTTAACTAGCAGACAAGGCCATGTCACTCTAGCTAATTGCAATCCAAGTCATCCTGTTGATGTGAAAAATTGAATTACTCAATTTTACTAATGCACAAGTCAAATTGAGCATTTCTTGCTACAATTTATAACACTCCATCTTAACAAGAAAGGGGTTTTGCACCACCCCTATCCTTCACCTGTGGAATTCGAATTTGCTTCATGAAAATTCCTTTTCTAAGATATTTGCATTCTGCTCCTCAGTTGGAATGTATTGTAGCATCATAATTCTCCTCTGCACACAATCTTGCAAGTGATGGTACCTTATTAATGTGCTTGGACTTGTCATGAAATATTTGATTCTTAGAGAGTTTAATACAAATTTTATTATCATAATAAATCACTATCGTATCCATCTACTGACTGAAAATACTCACAATTATTTTCCTTGTCCATATGGCCTCACATGATGCTTGAATTGCAACCATATATTCATCCTCTACTTAGTCGAGTTCCACATGCCTCTGTTTCCTACTATACTAGGAAATATATGTGTACCCAACACTGAAGATAGCACTTGAAGTAATTTTCCTATCTAATGGAATCCCTACCCAATCTACATCAGTGAAGCCTTGGAGCTTCACTCTCTCTGTCTTCTTGTAACATAACCCATACTCGGTTATGCCTCTAAGGTATCTTAACACTAGCTTTGCTGCCTTCCATTACAACTTGGTAGGCTTCGCCATTGCTTAACTTAGTTGATTAACTGCATAGCATATGTAAGGCCTTGTGTTTACCGAATACATCAATAATTCCACAAGCTTCCTGTAGATGGTAGCATCTACTACTTTTGAAGAGGCATCCTCCTTCGTCCTATTTGTAGCTAGAGGAGTTTCCATAGGCTTGCAGTTCTCCATGTGAAATATCTGAAGTATTTTAGAGGAATACTTCCCCTGAATCACAAACAACTCACCATCACCCTACCATGCTTCCAACCCAAGGAGATAATGCATCAAGCCCATGTCTTTCATCTTGAATTCTCATGCAAGGTCCTCCTTGCAAGAGTGGATCAACTGCTCATCCCCTATAAGTATCAAGTCATTAATATACAATACCAAGATAAGCAACTTGCCATCTACCACAACATGGTAGATATTGGCATTTGGTTCAATTTTAGTGAATCTCAATCCACTGAGATATGTGTAGATCTGAATGTACCATGTTTAGGACACCTGTTTGAGACCATAAAGGTCTCTCCTGAGTCTACACACGTGTCTTCCTGTCATATGTCTCAAATCCCTTTGGCTTCTCTATGTAAATTTATTCCCCAACAACACAGTTGAGGAAGGTGATCTTCACATCCATCTGGTGGATCTTCCACCCCATATACACATCTAATGTTAGAATGGCTCTAATTCAGGAATATCTTTCTACTAGGGAGAATTTTTCCTCATAGTCCACTCCCTCTACTTGAGAGAATTCTTTTGGCCACAAATCTAGCCATGTACTTCTCGATGCTCCCATTCGCTGCAGGCTTCACTTTGTAAATCCACTTCAATCCAACCAATGACTTCTTATTTTGTCTGGACACCACCTCCCATACACTTTTCTTCATGATGAAGTTAAACACCTCCACCATGGCATAAAACCGCACTGGTTGAGAAATTTCTTCCTCAAATGAAGAAGGCTTTGACTCAATGAGTTTTTTCATCAGATCCATATAATTAATGTATTTGTTTGGTGACCTCCTATACCTACATAAATATGTAGGACCTCCCACATGCTCCCATGCATCCTACACCAATCTGTCAACCTCTTTAGTTCTCTTCCCCCCCTCTCTAGAATATTTTGGTTGAGTGGGTTCCTCCACTCGATCTCTTGTCTTCTCCACAACATCCTAAAGCTTTGCGTGACACTCCTCCTTTGGTGCTAGAAGCTGCACCTCTGGTGGGATACTCATATTTTTCTTTAGAGAGCATCTCATAGACTTCTCCTCATTAAATTTGACATATATCCTCACTCCTTTCACCATGGGTGAGGGAAAATACACCCTATAGTTATGTGGAGTCTCTCTGTATCCTACAAATACCCCCATCTTAGTTATAGGATCCAATTACTTCTTATTATCCTTAGAGACATCACAATACATAGTAGTTCCAAAAGATTAAAAAATGAGATACATCCGACTTTCTCCCAGATAAATCTTCTTCGGGTGTGATCATGCCAAGTATTATATGAGTGCTCATGCTCTACAAATAAATTGTGGTGTTGCATTCTTCTGCCTATAGATGTAATGGCAACCCTTGATCATGCAACATGGATCTTTCTACTCCCACTATGCTTTTGTTCTTCCTTTCAACCACCCCATTTTGTTGTGGGTTATGTGGTGTTGTCAATTCTCTTATAATACCCTCTCTGGCACAAAATTCCTTGACGGTGTTAGATACAAATTCTCCTCCATTATCACTTCTCGGGGCTTTCAATTTGTGACCAATCTCATTTTCAACCAATGCTTTGAATTCAACAAAATTGGAAAACACTTCATCTTTTTTCCTCATGAAGAAAAACTAACATTTTCTAGAAAATTCATCAAAGAAAAGTTACATAATACCTATGCTTTTTTGTAGAGGTTGTAGAAAAAGTCCACATACATCAAAGTGGACTCTCTCCAAGATAGCTTCTACTCTGCTACCTTTGCCTTGGAAGGTGGATTTGACATATTTCCCCAATGTGTATCCCCTGCAAAAATCATGTTGGTCAAGGGTACATTTCAGGACATCGATGGTAATATGTTGCATGATCTTTAAGGCCCCATGGTGTAAGTGTCCCATGCACTAGTACTAGAGTTCTCCAACATCTCAACCCTACACATTTTCTACCTTGATACTCAGTGCACAACAATATTCCACCTCAATTTTGTAGATATTTTTCACTCTAACTCCAAATTGTTTCACTTTCCCAACAGCTAGATGTCTTTTAATGGATTTCCCCTTACTGAAAACAACATCATAGCCTCTATCCTCCAATATATGTAAAAATATTAAATTCTTCTTCATCCCAGGTACATACATAACATCTTTCATATGAATATGGGAGCTTGATTCCATCTTAAATGTTACAGTTCCAATTCCTGTGGTACTGTACCTCCCATCATCCCCAAGTTCTATATGTATATGGAGATCCTTCTCCTCTAGGTTACTAAATATTCCTTTTGCATCCTATCATATGGAACGAGGCACATGAATCTAGATATCACACACTCCCCATTGAAGTGCTTTCCATAAATGAAATTAGGGTGAAGTCTAATTTCAATAGTGAGGCAAGTCCTTCACCTTCTGCTACTCCTGAAGGCTTCTTTTTAGAATTTGTTTGTAGAAATTTTGTTGCATAGTGCCCATATTCATGGAAATGAAAACATTTTATCTTTCTTTGGTCCTTCTTCATGCCATTTCTTTAGCTGGAATCTGGCTTTCTTTTGGCCTTCTTTCCCTTCCCAACTAAGCCGAGATTCTCTTCCTCCTTAGCTTTGGATGTTACTCCACCTCTAGGGTTCCTTTGAATTTATTCCTACACCAAAATGGACCAAAATCTCTCCCAATTTGATAATTTTTCCCTTCCATTTCTAGAGTCCTAGAAGTTGTGCTATGATTTTGGAAGGTCAAGGACAGCTAGGCTCACCAACTTAGAATATGGCACATTTTCTTATACTCCTCCAAGCCATCTCTAACTTAGTGAATCTATAGAGGTAGTGTGGAATGGTTTTATTTTCTGCATGCGAATGCTTTCGAGCTTGTCCCTTAATGCCAATTTCCTGACATCAATGCTATTTTTGAATAATTCAGTGAGGTTCTATTATCACTGAGATTTTCCCTGAAGTTGTAAGAAGGGGAAAAGGGTCCGAGGTAACCACAAACCAATCTTTTGGATACAGAATCTAGCCAATCTATATCCAGAGAGGGCTCTCTCTTTAAGTTTTAGCATTGTTTTGAAAGATATTAGGCTAGTTATGAAGTTTAGGAGTTTTGTTTGAGTTTGGGTGGTGAGATTCAATAGCAGAGGGGTAAGACTGAGTAGTTTAAGCCATTGGGTAAATGGAGTCAAAGAAGATGGCTTAACTGGACTTGGTTTCTTGACAGAGGATGGTTTCACAGGGAAAGATGGTCAAACAAGGAACAAATAAAGACTTGGAATAGATGGAATGGGTTCAAAAATGGGTGACTGGCAGTTAAGAATCCTTCAACCTATTTAAAGAGGGAACTTGGATGATTACTACTAAAGAGTAGTTAAATATTCTTTAATAAATAATCAAAATGAAAGAACTAGGAAACAGGAGCAATTAAGATTTCACTGTTTATTCTAATTTAGAAGAAAACATAGAGAATAATAATGATTAAAAACAGAGTGCAATCAAGCATATTCCGAATTAATATTTTTCATTTATCATTCAGGTATGAAACATAGATGATATAAGACACAAGGAAAACTTTAAAACACAAGGTATAGATGAATTATTGATCCGGTGTTTGGTTCAAGAATTGTGTGAAAAGTCCTTCGCTTCAATTCTTCATCTAGCAAGCCATACAAAGTTGGTCCAATCAGCACTTTATTCCAAACAATCAATATTACAACAATGTCTAAGAATCCACCCTCAATACTCCAATTGAGGGGGCATTTATACAAAATATTTTACACAAAATATCTCATAACAGAGTGAGATATATTATAGTAATGACTAATCATATTTTACAAGAAAATAGAGACAACTAGTCTCAAAAATAGGAGAAAGGTAAATTGATGTTGCACTGTTCTTTTTCTTGCTGAGTGTGCTGGAGGCAAACCATTTTATTTGGCTTGCTACAATCTTCTTTAGTAACTTTGTGTTGGCTACCTTGTTTTGACTGATTTTTTTTACTGACTCTAATACACTTTGACCTGTTTGACCCTTGTTCATCTTACTATGGTAAAAAGCCTAAAATTTACCTTTTATTAAGGATAAATTTACAAAATTTCCAACATGTCTTTCCACCATTTTTGATCTGGCAATCTATGTTTCTGAAGTTTCCTCAGAGTCTCATCAGTTTCTGTATATCTGAAAAAGGTAGGCTAGAGTGTGAACAAGTGCTTTATCTCATGCTCAACATAGAATAAGTTTTTTAAGTTGTCATAGAGAACTCGGACTGTGAGGAGTGCTTTTATTCCTGATGAACTTGTTGATAAACTAGCTTGATCTCCAACATACTTAGTCAATTTATCTACATAATCTATGCGCTTCATTAATCGGTCATTAATCACTAAAGGACGTGGTAGTCCTTTATCCTGCAAAATGGTAAACTTCTCCATGAATGAATTGATTTCCACTTGCATATCTTGACATCCTCTCTCTAAATTCTGCATCAAAGTTCTCTTGGTTAACACCCTTTTGATTTCCAAAATAGTGTCTGTCCTGTCTAGGATGCCAAGTTCTTCCAGTTGTTCCTTATTTCTGTTATTCAAAAAATGTGTAAGTCGGTTGGCTTGTTCAGGCATTTGTCCTAACAAATCTCTTGTCCTTTGAATTTCTGCATGTGTTCCTTTCACTAAGTCAATCTGCTCATAGATCACTTGGATGGATGGCCAAACATCATTTATGGATTGAGTGATGTTGGTCCACAGGATTTTCTTGATCTTTGCCAGAGGCTTGTCAAAAGTGAGATCATTTTCTAATGTTTTCACTTTATTCTCTAATGCTTTAATCTCCCTTGTCTTTTCTGCAACACTTATTTTGGAGATATCATAATTCATTTCTACCTTAGCCAATTGTTCTTTTACAGTTTCAATTCTGACACTTGTAGCCTCATGTCTTCCATTGCTTTTATCAGTTATTCTGTGCTCAAATTTGCACTGCTGCCTAGTGTTGTTCCTGCTGTTGATGCACCTGTGACCACCTCTGTTGTGGCTGTTGGGATGTTTGGAGCTAATACTATCCCCAGTGTAGACGAAACTGCTGTTGCGACTATGGGAATTACTTCAGGAGGTTAAGAGGTCGACTCTCCCTGCTTGTCCTTCAGTGCTTTTTCTAATGCCTGCTCGGTATCATTTAATCTTTCATTAAGTTTCAAAAGGAGATACATCATCTCTTCATCATATTTCTACTTTATAACCTTAGCAATTTGTGGGTGCCTTCAAGGAGGTGACTTCAACTATTTTCTCAGGGCAACAATGTCTTCTTCCTTCTTCTTGATTAGTGTTTTTACACCTTTCACATCTTTGGGATCATGTCCCAATCCAATGATAATTTCTTCTAATGATTTTATTCTGTTATCCTTGGCTAGGAAGGAGGCTTTCTCCAAGTTTAACTAGGTAGTGGTATTATCCAAAGAATTTTGTAGCCTGTGAGCCATCAATGCTTTACTGGTTAAGGTTGAGTATACGATTTCTCCAGTTTACTTATGAAGTTCAATCTGATCCAAAGGATTAATATCTTTTGCGAAGACTTCTAGATTTGTCCTGATATAATCTGCTACTCTTTTAGGTTGCTGAACTTTTGGCTTGAAATAGCTCAATATCATCTTACCTTCTTGAATGTCATAAGCTGACATCAATCTCTGCTGGTTTGTGGGGGCCATTTTCAGATACTAACTGTAAATTTGAAGTCTTACTGGATCATTTTTTTCCTTCATTTCTGTGAATGTCTTTTTGATATCTAAGGCCTCTTTACTTTGTGGTTTGGTGGATGACACTTCTGCACTGTGTTGTCTTTCTAGCTCCTGCCTCTGTGAGCTAGTGGATGTTCCTTCCACCAGGGAAGTCTGCTGGCTAACTACCCTTTCTACTCTTTGACTGTCTGTAGTTTCTTCAATAATTTCCTCTTCTGAAAGAGGATTTAGCCTTTGCCTCTTTGTCCTAGGCTATCCTATAGGTCCACTGGTGGGGGGAGTGGTTTCCCTATCCCTCTTCTTATTTCTTTCCTCATTTAGAGGAGTTTGCAAAATCGGACATTCTGCTACTTTGGTTTGAGCTGGAGGAGTTGGTGCTTGACCCTGTTCTTTTGAAACTCCAGGCTTATTTGTCATTATAGGCTGTTTTGTGGTCTCTATTTCCTTACCTTTGGATGATCCTGTGGCTGGTATGTTGACTTCCTGTGGAGGTTGTTGAGAAGTACCAGCAGTGGATGTACTAGTTGTCGATAACTTGAATGGTACCTGCCCAAAAGAATCCAAGTCAAGGGTTTTCTCAAGTTCTCTTATAGCATTTTCCATATTGACCTACTCACTAACCTCTTCTACCAGGGTTCCCTCTATCCATTCATCCATGTTTGCAAACTGCTCAATTTCTGGGATACTATGATGTATATAAACTGATAGCCTGTTCTTTGTCCTTCTGTCACATATAAAACTATTGGGGTCATATGGTACCCACCTGAAACTCTTTCTTAATCTAAGGTGGTCTTATAAAAAAATTTCGACTTCTTTCCATGCATCCCTAGAGTTGATGACAAAAGGGCTTACCTAGTTCTTAATTCTTAGCTGAGCTTTCTTCTTTGCACTACAAAAATGGACTAAGTCTGCATTTATGATCTGCCTGAAATACTCCAATGCAAATAGTCTCATGGGAACATACTTGGGTAACTTAAAAGGACTAATTTCACACCCATACATCTTGATTTTTGTGTGATTTCTGTATAGGTACCAATCACCTATCCTGTACTGCTTGGAGAGCTGGAGAATTTTCTTCACGTCACCATTAATCCTAGGAGGGGAAACTCCTATCAACAAAGAGGTTGCTGGATGTACAAATAAGTCAATGAACTTATTATAAGTGTAAGGGGATTCAATGGTATTATGAGAGATTGAACTCCAAAATATGATAGACCTAGGATTTCCTTTGGTGTCCAGTTTCTTGATAGGGAATTGAAAGTTATCTAAATGGTGATATAACATAAGATGGTATATAAAAGAGGTGTATTTGAAAAATCATTCCCTTTCCAAATTCAGGAATTGACCATGGATCTTGTTGGAAATATAGGTAGCATAGTCATATTTGACAGCAGGGGGCTTTCCTGGAGTAATGATTGATAATAAGACTAGGGTGATATCATCCACATATTCACTGAATTAAACCCCATAATTAGGGCTATCATATCAATAATGATTCTTCCAGTTTCAGTGAAGAAAGTCTGCAGGTAAGGAGGTGGACCTTTAGGCTGGTGCTTTGGTAACATGAAGGTTTGAGCAATACGACTTACTTCTGATTGGGATAACTGAGATGCCTTTTCAAGTAAATATCCCATGGAAATAGGAGTGAGGGGCTGACTGGAGTGGAATTGCAACATTTCATTGATGGACTTAGCTGTTATGGGAAAAAGGATAGTTTGATATGGGGACATGGTAGCGCTCTGGTTGGGGTCATAATTAGCATAGAAATGATGAATTATCTATGGGAAAACATGGACTGAGGGGAGGAAATACATGGGAAGGTTAGATTCCCACAATCCAAAAATGTTAGCTTTATTCAAATAACTATCTCTGGCATGGAAAAAGATTTTGAGATGGTTGCTATCACCAGATAAGTCTTTTATATAAAAATCTTTATCGGCCAGTGGTAGATAATCTAAGTCTTTGCAAGGAGCATTCATGGGCGTGACATTCAGGGCTACAGGGGTTTGCATCTTTGGTTCTTGTGGATTCAAAGATGGAATTGCGAAATTTTGTGAAAAATAGGCAAGATAGTAGGTTGGGAGATTTATATGGCCATTACAAATGTGGAATAGACCTGAATTTGGTTGTTTCTTGTAGAATTTTAAGTAAAAAACCAAAATTACAAGGTTTCAGTGCAGCTTGGATAAATACCTGTATCAAGACGGTGAATAGTTCCAAGATGGAAAGATTACAGGTTTTGGGTGCCGTTGCTGCAAGGTTCTTAACCAGGTGGTGGTCTGAAAGCCCGAACAGTTAACTGAGACGTTGTTTTGCATGAGAGCACAGTTTGTGGCGAATGACAGTGAAAATGACATTTTGTTCATGTTATTTAACAAAACTAAGGTTGGCGAGTCTTTTTTAGATTTATTAGGCGTATGACATAAGCGGGATGTGATTTTTTGTCGATATGTGGAGGGTGGTAAGTGGTTTGTATCACACCGCTTTTGAGGCTCAGTGGTTTTGGGCTGGGGGCGAGCGAGCATATGGATTGCGTGACGCGTGGCGGAGGTACGGGTGGAAAACCGCTTGGTGATCGTGAGTTAAAGCACGGTCACCAGGGGGGGCGTGATATTATCGTCAACCATTGGATGAAATGGGAGTGATCGGACGGTGGACGGGTGTTGGAGATGGCAGAACTTTATTTATACGGGCCCATTACATTAAATAGGTTAATAACTATATCGGGGTGATTTATGAATGGCGGGGATGGTTATTAATTAACCTCGAGGGTTAATTAATCCCGTATTTTGTGGAGCGGGGAGGGATTAGGTTCTTAATGAATTACAGATTAATTCATTAATCCTTTTTTTCAAACTATGACTATGGTCGTATTCAACCGGGGGCAAAATATATAAATGTTGGAGTTTTATATATAGTTAAATAATACGGGAAAATGGTAATACTTTTTCTGGGACTTATATAATAGTGGTTAAAAGTTAATATGACATGAAATGAGAATGAGCACTAAGTAAATGTTAAAAAGTTTACTTTAAAACTTAGGCTAAAGTGGGAAAAGGGATTTTCAGGTGATATTATGTATTTTCCTAAGTAAAGTAGGAATTTAATTAAAAAAAACTTTATGAAATGAAATAAATGATTAATGGATGATTCTAAGTACTTAGGCTCCTAAATCATTGGGCCGATGGTCCAGTCCCTCCAAAAGTCAGAGAAATGCTATGAGCCCCTTTGATTTCCAAAGACCTTAATACTTTAGGGGGAATCAGTGAAATCTTTAGGGAAAAATGTGAAGGGAAGTTAGTTATTTTACTTTGTCTCGCTTGAACTGCATCAAGTATAATGCTTACCTTGCACTTGTGATAAAAGAAAAATTTAACACATTTAGAGACATAATCTATCATAAGTATCATTCTGCAACACCATCTACCTACCCTACCTACTTTAACCTGATAGGTTTTTCTTCTTTATTTGGGTGCACTTAGACTAGCAAACCCTTATCAATCTTCTTTTTCTTTACATAGCAAGCCTACCTAAGTCTACACTTATTACATCCAAGGGCTCAGATTACACTGTTGAGCTCCCCTTTATTTACTCTACCTATCTACTTATCTGCCAAGATTACACTGTTTGGCCAGATATTTATTCTCTATCTCTAAAGCATGAAATTCAAATATGAACTAGCCAAGTTTAAGCTGTTTGACTATTTATCTGTGGCATGAGTAACAAGCTGCACACAATTGCTTATTACAGAAAATGAAAAAGTAATGGCATTTGAACTTGCACACTTTCCTGGTCTATTTTTGTTTGGGGTTCATTTCTTCTCATTTTTTGACCATTTTTTATTTTTTTTACTCTTTGCTTTTTCTTTTAGGGTATACCCTCTTTACATTTTTTTATTTTTTTTTATTCTGAAAATATGGAAAACCTTTGCAACAAGAAAAGGTATGAACATATTACAGATCTTATCAAGTCAATCATGAAATATGACACCTATTGGTATAGGAGCATAACACTGGGTCCACTAGGGGATGGCTTTTCCTGGTGGAAAGTCAAGAACAACAGGTCAGATGGCCTTTTGAATGAATTTGACTGTGCTCTGAAATCTCCTTCTGGTGGTTGCTTTATTGTATATATGACAGTAACACTTGTGAAGCTTAGGGCCTTCTCTTCGGGCTTCAACTCTAGCAAGTGACTATCCAATCCAAACTGTGACATTACCAAGGATATAGTATGTACATGTTAAGATAAGAATACATTAAAAAGTTGGATCAAAGTAATGTTTCAGCATCCGACCATTAACTGGTCCTTCTTCTGTTTCTGTACCATCCAAGTTCTTCAGAGAGTAAGTATTATTCCCTTGCAAGGCCTGGATAATAAAAGAAAGGAAGTCAAACTTCCCATGTTTTCCTTTATCCTCTCTCCTGGAATCCCATCTTAGAACTTTGTCTCCAAGGTAGAAATCTTCTGCCTTGGTTCTTTTATCAAATATTTTCTTAAGTTTCTCTTGTAAAACTTGGGATCTCTCATACACTTCTTCTCTGGTTTGCTGCAAATGGATGGTCTGGTTAATTCTCCTTTGAATATCATTGGGTTCCATTTGAGCTTCTTGAAGTAATTTCATTACATGAACTCCTAAAGATGAAGGAAATATCACCTCCATGCCATAGAATAATTCATAAGGACTAGTTCCAATAGATTTATTTGTAGTGAATCTGTCTACCCATAGTGCATTAGTAAGTTTCTTGTGCCAATTTTTCTTGTTCTCTTCCAATAATTTATTAATAATATTAATTAGGCTCTTATTGGAGGACTCAGCTAGACCATTACCTTGAGGGTAATAGGCTGTGGAATGGCCTAAAGTGATATGGTATTTGTTACAGAAACTTATCATTTTCTTAGATTTGAACGCAGCAGCATTATCAGTTATGATCTTTTCAGGACAGTCGAATCTAGACAATATGTTGGTCTCAAGGAATCCTATAATCACTGTGTCATTGGCTTGTCTAGAAGGAATGGATTCTATCAATTTGGTGAAATAGTCTGTGGCAGTTAGAATTCATTTATGTTGGCCAGAAGAGGGTGGATGGATTTCTCCAATGAAGTCTAGACCCAATTGTTGCAAGGGTTTTACAGTGGAAATGGGCCTCAAGGGTAAAGGTAATATTTTTCTCTTGCCTTCAAAAATTTGACATTTATGGAAAGTAGTGACAATTTTTTTTACATCAGCGAACAAGGTTGGCCAATAAAATTCAGCCCTTAGGATTTTGTCCGCAGTTGATTTCCAGTAAAGGTGTCCACCACAGTCCCCTATATGAAATTCCTTGAGAACCTTGTCAGCTTCTTCTTTGATTAATCAATTCAATAGAATACCTTCATGATTTTTCCAAAATAGAGCATTATCCAAAATACAAAATTTTGAAGCTTTCATCTTTAAAAACCTTTTCTTTGTTTTGGATAACCCTGGAGGAGCCTACAGGTTTAATAGTACATGTATTATATCAGCATACCAATGTGAATCTAAGAAGGCCTGGTTGATTTGTGGAGTCGCCATCTCTCGTTCATTATGTAGTTCATTAATATCTAGGGCTTGAGAATTTGTTTCAGTCATGAGTTTGGCCAATCCATGTCCTTTTATACGCCTTGTAGGTTTTATTTCAATATCATACTCTAATATAGTAGCTATCCATTTACCTCTCTTGCCCTTAATTCCATCTTGGGTCAAGATGTCTTTGATAAAAGCATTTGGTACATAGGCTATTACATGGGAGTACAATATATAGACTCTAAAGTCTTTAATAGCTTTCACAAGTGCAAAAGCTTGCTTTTCCATGCCTTTGTATTTTAGTGGTGCATCCCTAAGTGCTTTACTAAAGAAGGCTATGGTTTTTTCACATCCTTGATCATCCTTTTGTAGTAAAACAACTGCTATGGTGTGTTTTGATGCAAATGAAAATATTATGCAGTCCCTACTAAAATTTGGACTTGTTAGGACCGGTGTTTTAGTTAAAGCCATTTTAATTTCTTCAAAGGCTTGCTTGGCTTCAACTGTCCATCTAATACTTTCATCTTTCCTCAACATATTATTAAGCAGTCTAATCAATTCAACTAAGTTTGATATAAATCTTCTTAGAAAGTTAATCTTTCCTAGGAAAGCTTGAAGTTCTTTGGCATTTCTGGGGTGGGGTATTTGCAGAATAGCTTCTATTCTAGCAAGATCAATTCTGATTCCATCTTTGGAGATGATATGGCCCAAGAGTTTGCCTTCCTCTAGACCAAACAAGGACTTTTTAGGATTTAAAGAAATTCCATATTTTTTGCATTTCAAAAATACTTGTTTTAGATGATCCAAATGTTGTTGATTTGATTTAAAAAAATAGTCAAGTCATCTAGATATATAACCAATAAATCATGAATTTATTTTGCAAATGCTATATCCATTGCTCTTTGGAAGGTTTCCCCTACATTCTTAAGTCCAAATGGCATTTTGACATATTTGAATGTACCCCATGGTGTTGTAAAAATAATTTTTTCCTGGTCATCAGGATGAACCAGAATCTGGTTATAGCCTGAGAAACCATCTAAAAGTGAAATGCTGGAAGCACCTACTACCTTTTGTAATATATAATCCATCTTAGGTAAAGGGTAATTGTCCTTTAAAGAAACCTTATTTACATTCCTTAAATCAACACACAATCTGATTTCTCCAGTTTTCTTCCTAGTAGATACCAAGTTAGACACCCACTCTGAAAACCTGATAGGAGCAGTTATCCCTGCTTCATACATTTGTTTGATTTCTTTTTCAATTAGAGGAAGCAGAACAGGGTTAATTATTCTAAGCTTTTGTTTAAATGGTTTTTGATCTTCCTTCAGAGGTATTGTATGCTGAATTATAGAGGTATCATATGATTTCAGGTCTTTATAACTCCAAGAAAAAACATCATAGAATTCCTTCATTGGTTCAACATATTTGAGTTTTTGGTGAGGGGTCAAGGATTTAGATAATTTCACCATCTTCATTTTTTCTTCAGTTCCCAAGTTATGATCTTCAAGGTCAGCTTTGAAGGGTTCCATTTTAGGTTTCTTTGGAATATTATTGAAATCAAAGAGATCTTCCAAAGGAGTTAATCCTTTAGGTAAATGATTATCCTTTAAATTGATGACTTCAGTTTCTCCTTCAATAATCTCATAAATATCCATTTCTTTAAGATCCTGCATTTCTTTGTTGGTAAATTTTGTTGGATGAAGCATTTGGGTTGTGTTTTTTGTTGAAATGTCTATTTCTATCTTGTTTGATCAAATTCACTAATTGTATCTACATCCATGTTAATACTGGAAAATTATTCCTCCAGGGTTAAGAAATTGCTAATCTGCTTATCATTATCAAACACTTTCCAATTCTTTACATTGTCAAGTATGGCTGGTTTGTGTCTAATCTCAGCTGTGAACTGATGATGAGGTTCAAATGACAATTTGCAGGTGCTGGCAAATGTTGCCAAACTATGAGCATGCAAGTTGTGTTTTCTTGGGATTTTAGTAAGCCGAGTTTCTAAAAATGTATTGAGAATCTCTATCAACATTCCTTTGTAATATCTCAATCTGGGATCATTTGTTAGAAACTTCCCATTGATCTGTTGAATTATTAAATCAGAATCTCCTAAGACAGATACTCTAATTGCCCCTAACTTCTTAACAAGTTTAAGACCTAGCAATAGGGCTTCATATTCTGCCATATTATTGGTGCATCTAAAGTTTAATCTATAGGCATGGCCTTCAGCATGAACATTTTCAAGATTGTGCACCCAAATTCCTACTCCTGCTCCTAATTTGTTAACTGAGCCATCAAATTCTAAGTACCAAAAAATTTCATGTTCATAATTGGTATTAGGAGTCTCAGGAATCTGTTTTGGGAGATCTGGTTTTTTTAGTTTCTTCTGGTTTCTCTTGAGTATCTGATGTATCATTGTTTTCAGAAATTTCCTAGATTTGAACACTAGACTTTTCATTTGTAATTTTTTTTGGTTCCTTTGCCAAAACATTTAATTCATTTGAGGGATCAATTTCAGCATTATAGAGAATGAAAGAATCCATATCTGAATGTAATGAGTAGATAGGGAAATTTTGAGGTTTCTCTTGACTACTTACCATATATTTCATTAAAGTTTCTCTGTATAGTTTCCTAGGTTGACCAAACACTAAAATAGTAGCATAAGACATGTCCAATTGTAGAGATCCTTGGAGCTTTGCACCCCAATATCTGGATAATAGCATGCCATACTTTGGTGGAATATCAGCTACTACTATGTCCATTAAGATGGTTTTGGTAGGGTATTGAACGAGTGATACACATAAGTATTTGATTAAACCTAAACACCTGACATAACTTGAATCAAACGAAAAGAGGTTTTTATATGGCCTGGTTATGTCTAGGTCTAGTTTCTCCATTACAGATTTAGGCATTAAGTTATGAGAAGCACCAGAATCAAACATGGAATTATGAAGTATTTTATCATGTATATTCAAACTTACATAGAAAGGAGGGACTCCTCCATCTACTGGTTTTCCATTTACTTCAGGGACAAAAATCAATTCAGCCTGATCATCAAAAACATTTACGGAATCTTCATTCACAGAAATTTTGAGTGATCTATTGATTTGGCTCTTGTAGACATCATGTTTAGCTAGTTTAGACAAAGGAACAACTATTTTTAATTTTCCTACTTCAGCCTCAAGATTAAAAGGTTTCTCAGTCTGAGTTCTTGTATTTCAGACAGCTGGATTCTCTTTTTCTATTGCATTTTCTATGTTCTTCTCTTTTTTAGGAGTGGGGTTATGAATTGAAGTTGTTTCCAAATCAATTTCTGGAGGTTCTTCCACATTTCCTTTAGAAGGAATAGAAGTGGAAGATTGTATGTTATTTGGTTGATTATCAGATACATCTTCAATAATTGGGTTATTTGGGTTAGGATCTGTTCTGGAAAGAATATGTACAGGGGGGGTATTGATCTTACCTTTGTTGGGCTGTTTGGTATCTTTCTGTCTATTGGTTTCAGGAACATGTATTCTTCTGCTCCTCAGATTATATTTCTTGTGAACTTCATAAATGGTTTTATCATATCCCTCCCTAAAGTCAAATGATTCACCTGACTGAGTTTGGAATTGTTTAAGCATGTGAGCTTCTTGATCGTCTTGGGTCAAGAAAACTTGTTGTTCATTGTTGAGTCCCATTAAATTAATTTGAGTGTCTTCTGTTGGTTCATCAGAAGTTAAGGCTTCAGCATAATTTTCTTGGAATGGGGGCCTAATATTTTGGTCAGGCCTAGTCTTTCCAGTGTTAGGGTTTTGGTTCTTCCTGAAATTTGGATTCCTCCCAGTATTGCTTGATTGACCATCCCAAGGGGATTTTCTCTCAATTGTTTCTACTCTATCTCCAAGCCTATCCATTCCTTTAATAATAGCATCTAATTTTTGTTCAAAAGCCAAAGGTTCTTCTTTAAAAGGTATCCTCCTTTCAGCTCTAGCTCTAGCTCATTTGGATATCAAGTTAGCTTCCACACTAACAGCTATACTTTGCATCTCTTCTAAGGATTGAGGAGCTCTTTCCCTAAGTTGGTATGCCATATCAGAATCAAATCCATCAGGGAATTTGATCAAGGCCAAATCTGGAGGAGGTCTGAGATTTTGAGGAATAGCATTGTAAACATTATTGAACCTAGTGCAGTAATCTTGGATAGTTTCTTGGGTGCCTCTTTTCAGGTTTTCATATTTTGTTAAAATGTGGAGAGGATCTTTTTTCTTTTCCCATCTATTCAAGAATGTTTGATAAAGAGCTTGTAGGTCATTGATACTATTTGCAGGTAGGGCTCTAAACCATGTTCTAACATCTCCAATCAAACTTTGAACAAATACTCTCATTCTAACATCATCAGCATCAACCTCATATATTTCAAAGTAGTCAGTCATTTTTTTGGTATGTTGTTGAGCTGTGTATGTGTCAGTGCCATCAAAAGGAGTGATTTTACTATGATAGTCTTGGGGCATAGCCCCTGGATTGGTAGGTAAGTGCAGAGGAGTGTATCTATTTGCCATGGCTATAGGAATAGATGTAACAAATGGTGTGGTAGGAATAACAATGGGGATGTGAGTAGTAGATGGAGGGGAGGAAGGGGTGGCTTGAGGTTGTGAAGTCTGAGGTGTTCATGGTGAACTTGGAGAGGCTGTAGTGATCACAGAAAGGTTTGGTGTTCTTTCAGAGGTAAGCTCAGATTGGATGGAGTTTTGCAAATGTCTATCAAGATGTGAAGTGACAACTTCAAGTTGCAAATTTTCAATAAATATTGGATCATGAACTGTTTGGGCTAACCCAGATTCTGAAAAGGTTACAAATAAAGAGGTTTCAAACCACTCATCAAAGGGTTCATCCTCAAGGTAGATCCACTTCACAGGATAGGATCTTGATCTGTATAGAGGCTGAGAACTAGCAAAACTTTCTTGTCTTTCTTGTCTCCTAAGAATCCTAGGAATCAGATTAGGATTTTCAAACATAGGTGGTGGGTTTGGATCAATATTGGATCTGGTGTAATGAATCCTTTCTGAAGCTAGGTTTCTAGGTATATTTTTGGGTTTTTTCTGTAAATGGGTTGGCAATACAACTTCAATAGTTTCTTTAAGAGGTTTTAGATATGGGTTTCAAACTTTCTTAAAGAATTATCTGATGAAAGGGACTGATCAAGTGTTTGGAACCAAATCTCCAATCTATAAACTAGACCGGAGATAGACTGAAGCAACATTCATTTACTTCTGCAATTGCAAAGCAAGAGCATTTCAAAGGCTACCTGGCTAACTTTAAGCTCTGTCTATAGCTTATAAAGTAAAAAATAGTAACAAACAAATTATTCAGGTCCCCAATGGAGTCGCCACTATGTTATCACTTAGATTTTCCCTGAAGTTGTAAGAAAGGGAAAGGGGTCCGAGGTAACCACAAACCAATCTTTTAGATACAAAATCTAGCTAATCTGTATCCAGAGAGGGCTCTCTCTTTAAGTTTTAGCTTTGTTTTGAAAGATATTAGGCTAGTTATGAAGTTTAGGAATTTTGTTTGAGTTTGGGTGGTGAGATTCAATAGCAGAGGGGTAAGACTGAGTAGTTTAGGCCATTGGGAAAATGGAGTCAAAGAAGATGGCTTAACTGGACTTGTTTTCTTGACAAAGGATGGTTTCATAGGGCAAGATGGTCAAATAGGGAACAAATAAAGACTTGGAATAGATGGAATGGGTTCAAAAATGGGTGAAGGGTAGTTAAGAATCCTTCAACCTATTTAAAGAGGGAACTTGGATGATTACTACTAAAGAGTAGTTAAGTATTCTTTAATAAATAATCAAAATGAAAGAACTAGGAAACAGGAGCAATTAAGATTTCACTGTTTTTTCTAATTCAGAAGAAAACATAGAGAATAATAATGATTGAAAACAGAGTGCAATCAAGCATATTTCGAATTAATCTTTTTCATTTATCATTCAGGTATGAAACATAGATGATATAAGACACAAGGAAAACTTTAAAACACAAGGTATAGATGACTTATTGATCCGGTGTTTGATTCAAGAATTCTATGAAAAGTCCTTTGCTTCAATTCTTCATCCAGCAAGCCATACAAAGTTGGTCCAATCAGCAGTTTATTCCAAAAAATCAATATTACAGCAATGTCTAAGAATCCACCCTCAATACTCCAATTGAGGGGTATTTATACAAAATATTTTACACAAAATATCTCATAACAGAGTGAGATATATTCTAGTAATGACTAATCATATTTTACAAGAAAATAGAGACATCTAGCCTCGAAAATAGGAGAAAGGTAAACTATGTTGTGCTGTTCCTTTTCTTGCTGAGTGTGCTGGAGGTAGGCCCTTTTATTTGGTTTGTTGTTGTCTTCTATAGTAACTTTGTGTTGGCTGCCTTGTTTTGACTGATTTTCTTTACTTGCTCTGATACACTTTGACCTATTTGACCCCTGTTCATCTTTTTTCATCTTACTATGGTAAAAAGCCTAAAATTTACCTTTTATTCAGGATAAATTTACAAAATTTCCAACATGTCTTCCCACCATTTTTGCTCTGGAAATCTATCTTTCTGAAGTTTCCTCAGAGTTTCATCAGTTTCTGTATATCTGAAAATGGTAGGCTGGAGTGTGAACAAGTGCTTTATCTCATGCTCAACATAGAATAAGTTTTCTAAGTTGTCATAGAGAACTCGGCCTGTGGGGAGTGCTTTTATTCCTGATGAACTTGTTGATGAACTAGCTTGATCTCCAGCATACTTATTCAATTTATCTACATAATCTATGTGCTTCATTAATTGGTCATTAATCACTAAAGGACTTGGTAGCCCTTTATCCTACAAAACTGTAAACTTCTCCATGAAAAAATTGATTTCCACTTGCATATCTTGACATCTTCTCTCAAAATTCTACATCAAAGTTCTCTTAGTTAGCACCCTTTTGATTTCCAAAATAGTGTTTGTCCTGTCTGGGATGCCAAGTTCTTCCTGTTGTTTTTTATTTCTGTTATTCAAAAAATGTATAAGCCGGTTAGCTTGTTCAGGCATCTGTCCTAACAAAGCTCTTGCCATTTGAATTTCTCCATTTGCTGCTTTCACTAAGTCAATCTGCTCATAGATCACTTGGATGGATGGCCAAACATCACCTATGGATTGAGTGATGTTGGTCCACAAGATTTTCTTGATCTCTACCAGAGGCTTGTCAAAAGTGAGATCCTTTTCTAATGTTTTCACTTTATTCTCTAATGCTTTAATCTCCCTTGTCTTTTCCGCAACACTTATTTTAGAGATATCATAATTCCTTTCTACCTTAGCCAATTGTTCTTTTACTTGTTTCAATTCTGAAACTTGTAGCCTCATGTCTTCCATTTCTTTTATCAGTTCTTCTATGCTCAAATTTGCACTGCTGCCTGGTGTTGTTCCTGTTGTTGATGCACCTGTAACCACCTCTATTGTGGTTGTTGGGATGTTTGGAGCTAATGCTGTCCCCAATGTAGAAGGAACTGCTGTTGAGACTATGGGAATTATCTCAGGAGGCTAAGAGGTTGACTCTCCCTGCCTGTCCTTAAGTGCTTTTTCTAATGCCTGCTCGATATCATTTAATCTTTCATTAAGTTTCAAAAGGAGATCCATCATCTATTCATAAGATTTCTACTTTATAACCTCAACAGTCTGTGGCTGCCTTGAAGGAGGTAGCTTCAACTGTTTTCTCAGGGCAGCAATGTCTTCTTCCTTCTTCTTTATTAGTGCTTCTACACCTTTCACATCTTTGGGATCATGTCCCAATCCAATGATAATTTCTTCTAATGATTTTATTCTGTTATCCTTTGTCAGGGAGGAGGCTTTCTCCAAGTTTAACTGGGCAGTGGTATTATCCAAAGAATTTTGTAGCCTGTGAGCCATCAATGCTTTACTGGTTAAGGTTGAGTATACCATTTCTCCAGTTTGCTTGTGAAGTTCAATTTGATCCAAAGGATTAATATCTTTTTTCCAAGATTTCTAGATTTGTCCTGATATGATCTGCTACTATTTGAGGTTGTTGAACTTTTGGCTTGAAATAGCTCATTATCATCTTACCTACTTGAATGTCATAAGCTGACATCAATCTCTGCTAGTTTATGGGGGCCATTTTCAGATACTGATTGTAAATTTGAAGTCTTACTAGATCATTTTTGGCTTTTATTTTTGTGAATGTCTTTTTGATATCTAAGGCCTCTTTACTTTGTGGTCTAGTGGATGACACTTCTACACTGTGTTGTCTTTCTAGCTTCTGCCTCTATGAGCTAGTGGATGTTCCTCCCACTTGGGAAGTCTGCTGGCTAACTACCCTTTCTACTCTTTCACTGTCTGTAGTTTCTTCTATAATTTCCTCTTCTGAAAGAGGATTTAGCCTTTTCCTCTTTGTTCCAGGCTATCTTGTAGGTCCACTGGTGGGGGGAGTGGTTTCCCTATCCCTCTTCTTATTTCTTTCCTCATTTAGAGGAGTTTGCAAAATCGGACTTTCTGCTACTTTGGTTTGAGCTGGAGGAGTTGGTGCTTGAACCTGTTCTTTGGAAACTTCAGGCTGACTTGTCATTATAGGCTATTCTATGGTCTCTATTTCCTTACCTTTGGATGATCCTGTGGCTGGTACGTTGACTTCCTGTGGAGGTTGTTGAGAAGTACCAGTAGTGGATGTATTAGTTGTATATAACTTGAATGGTACCTGCCCAAAACAATCCAAATCAAGGGTTTTCTCAAGTTCTCTTATAGCATTTTCCATATTGACCTTCTCACTAACCTCTTCTACCAGGGTTTCCTCTATCCATTAAGCCAAGTTTGCAAACTACTCAATTTCTAGGATCCTATGATGTATATAAACCGATAGCCTGTTCTTTGTCCTTCTGTCACATATAAAACTGTTGGGGTCATATGGTACCCACCTAAAACTCTTTCTTAATCTAAGGTGGTCTTATAAAATACTTTTAGCTTCTTTCCATGCATCCCTAGAGTTGATGACAAAAGGGCCTAGCTGGTTCTTAATTCTTAGCTGAGCTTTCTTCTTTGCACTACAAAAATGGACTAAGTCTGCATTTATGATCTGCCTGAAATACTCCAATGCAAATAGTCTCATGGGAACATACTTGGGTAACTTAAAAGGGCTAAGTTCACACCCATACATCCCGATTTTAGTGTGATTTTTGTATAGGTACCAGTTACCTATCCTATACTGCTTGGAGAGCTGGAGAATTTTCTTCATGTCACCATTAATCCTAGGAGGGGAAACTCCTATCAACAGAGAGGTTGCTAGATGTACAAATAAGTCAATGAACTGATTATAAGTGTAAGGGGATTCAATGGTATTATGAAAGATTGAACTTCAAAAGATGATAGACCTAGGATTTCCTTTGGTGTCTAGTTTCTTGATAGGGAATGGAAGGTTATCTGACTGGTGATATAACATAAGATGGTATATAAAAGAGGTGTATTTGAAAACTCCTTCCCTTTCCAAATTCAGGAATTGATCATGGATCTTGCTGGAAATATAGGTAACATAGTCATATCTGACAGCAGGGGGTTTGTCCTGGAGTAAAGATTGATAATAAGACTCGAGTGATATCATCCACATATTCACTAGAATTAAACCCCATAATCAGGGCTATCATATCAATAATGATTCTTCCCATTTCAGTGAAGAAAGTCTGCAGGTAAGGAGGTGGACCTTTAGGCTAGTGCATTGGTAACATGAATGTTTGAGCAATACGGCTTACTTCTGATTGGGATAACTGAGATGCTTTTTTAAGTAAATATCCCATGGAAATAGGAGTGAGGGGCTGACTAGAGTGGAATTGTAACATTTCATTGACGGACTTAGCTATTATGGGAAAAAGGATAGTTTGGTATGGAGACATGACAACTCTCTGGTTGGGGTCATAATTAGCACAACAAGGATGAATTATCTCTTGAAAAACATGGACTGAGGGGAGGAAATACTTGGGAAGGTTAGATTCCTACAATCCCAAAATGTCAGACTTATTCAAATAACTATCTCTTGCATGGCAAAAGATTTTGAGATGGTTGCTATCACCGGAGCAGTCTTTTATCTGAAAATCTTTATCAGCCAGTGGTAGATAATCTAAGTCTTTGTGAGGAGTGTTCATGGGTGCGACATCTAGCGCTATAGGGGTTTCCATCTTTAGTTCTCGTGGATTCAAAGATGGAATTGGGAAATTCTGTGAAAATAGACAAGACAATAGGTTGGGAGATTTATATGTCCAATAAAAACATGGAATAGGGCTAAATTTGGTTGTTTCTTGTAGAATTTTAAGTAAAAAACCAAAATTACAGGGTTTCAGTGCAGCTTGAATAAATACCCGTATCAAGACGGTGAATAGCGCCAAGATGGAAGGATGACAGGTTCTGGGCAGCATCGCTCCAAGGTTCTTAACCAAGTGGTGGTCTGAAAGCCCGAACAATTGACTGGGACGTTATTTTGCATGAGAGCATAGTTTGCGGCGAATGACAGTGAAAATGACATTTTGTTCGTGTTATTTAAAAAAACTAAGGTTGGCAGGTCTTTTTTGGATTTATCGGGCATATGACATAAGCGAGATGTGACGTTTTGTCGCTATGTGGAGGGTGGTAAGTGGTTTGTATCACACCGCTTTTGAGGCTGAGCAGGTTTGGGCTAGGGACGAGCAATCATATGGATTGTGTGATGAATGGCAGAGGTACGGGCGGAAAACCGCCTGGTGATCACGAGTTAAAGCGCAGTCACCAAGGGGCGTGATATCATCGTCAATCGTTGGATGAAATGGGAGTGATCGGACAGTGGACGGGCGTTGAAGACAACGAAACTTTATTTGTGTGGGCCCGATACATTAAATAGGTTAATAACTATATCAGGGTGATTTATGAATGGTGGGGATGGTTATTAATTAACCTAGAGGGTTAATTAATCTGGTATTTTGTGGAGCGGGGGGGATTAGGTTCTTAATGAATTACATATTAATTCATTAATCCTTTTTTTCAAACTATGACTATGGTTGTATTCAACCAGGGGCGGAATATATAAATGTCAGGGTTTTATATATAGTTAAATAATATGGGAAAAGGGTAATACCTTTTCCGGGACTTATATAATAGTGGTTAAAAGTTAATATGACATGAAATGAGAATGAGCGCTAAGTAAATGTTAAAATTTTTACATTAAAACTTAGGCTAAAGCGGGAAAAAGGATTTTCAGGTGATATTATGTATTTTCGTAAGTAAAGTAGGAATTTACTTAAGAAAAACTTTATGAAATGAAATAAATGATTAATGGATGATTCTAAGTACTTAGGCTCCTAAACCATTGGGCCGAGGGTCCAATCCCTCCAAAAGTAAGAGAAATGCTCTGAGACCCTTTGATTTTCAAAGACCTTAATACTTTAGGGGGAATTAGTGAAATCTTTAGGGCAAAATGTGAAGGGAAGTTAGTTATTTGACCTTGTCTTTCTTGAACTGCATCAAGTATAATTCCTGCCTTGCACTTGTGATAAAAGTAAAATTTAACACATTTAGAGACACGATCTATCACAAGTATCATTTTGCAACACCATCTACCTACCCTACCTACTTTATCCTGACATTTTTTTCTTCTTTATTTGGGTGCACTTAGACTAGCAAACCCTTATCAATCTTATTTTTCTTTACATAGCAAGCCTACCTAAGTCTGCACTTATACATCCAAAGGCTTAGATTACATTGTTGAGCTCCTTTCTATTTACTCTACCTATCTACTTATCTGCCAAGATTACACTGTTTGGCCAGATATTTATTCTCTATCTCTAAAGCATGAAATTCAAATATGAACTAGCCAAGTTTAAGCTGTTTGACTATTCATAAATTGTGGCATGAGTAACAAGCTGCACACAATTGCTTATTGCAGAAAATGAAAAAGTAGTGGCATTTGAACTTGCACACTTTCCTGGTCTATTTTTGTTTGGGGTTCATTTCTTCTCATTTTTTGACCTTTTTTATTCTTTTTACCCTTTGATTTTTCTTTTAGGGTTTACCCTCTTTACATTTTTATTTTTATTTTTTGAAAATATGGAAAACCTTTGCAACAAGAAAAGGTATGAACTTATTACAGAGCTTATCAAGTCAATCATGAAATATGACACCTATTGGTATAGGAGGATAACGGGTTCTTCCACATAGAAAATGGAGTCTTCTTGTCATGTAAATTTGAGACTATGTGGTCACTCACACCCTCCAACATGATCCTCCTGGATTTTGTAGTATCCTTCTTCCATTGTGCTAATTGTTGTGCATCTGATGCTGCTAGTTTTGGATTGTCAATTTGGGTGTATTCCAACAATCCATTATCATCAAGTATAGCTTCCATCCTATCCATTCAAGCTATGAAATTTGAGGTTCCCTCTAGGGAATACTCCAATCTCAATCCATTGAAAGAAATTTTGTTGCACAAAATATAAAATTGTTTCACTGAATCTGCAAATCAAAATTTCTAAACAAGAATATCTATTGACTCATTTCTATGGTGTTTTTAGGCTCTAATACCATGTAGAAATTAATAGAAATTTGCTACTACTGGTGAATTCAAACTAAGAACAAGATATTACAAATTTCCTTTACATACTAAATGGAAAGCACAATTTAAAGACACATGCAAGCTTCAAAACAATAAGAACACAATGATTTATAGGGGAACCCAACTGGGAAAGACCCCTCCATTGCTTATCATTAATAAGATGAGATTGATAAATTATTACAATGTATTTCTTCAACTCTGAAGCACACCCTACACTGTTAACTTGTTCTCTTGTTTATTGTCTTACTCTAGCAAAAAATTAGCCAATTCAATCCTCCAACTTCCTCCTATTTCCTTGCATAATTTAGGAGAAATTGAGCTCCTAAATAATAGGGGAATTCCCTATTTTCTTGCACAATTCTCAAGGAATTGATCATCTTCTTAATTACCAAGCCTATACACTTAACTAGTATACAATTAATAATGATAATGCGATTTTTCCTCCGCTCCAACTAGGCAATTCGAATTCCATGCATTTCTGGGCTAATTTGAGTTGATTAACTAGTTTAACTGAGAGGTTAATGAGTTAACAACAATTCTACTACTAAACTGACTCAATTAATTACTTGAGCTTAGTTAACTGAGTTCAATTAAAAATAACTTAACTATATTTCTAAATTTTAGCAATCACTACATGCAGACCTCTACTCCAAGCCTATAACTCAAGTTTACTGACTTAAATAGTAGAAAAGGCCATGTCGATCTAGCTAACTGCAATCCAAGTCATCCTACTGATGTGGAAAATTGAATTACTCAATTTGACTAAGGCACAAGTCAAATTGATCCTTTCTTACTACAATTTTTAACATTTGCAACCATGTGTTGCTGCTAGGGCAGAAAAAGATTCATCAAGATAATACGTTGAAGTGAAGTAGGTTGTTGTAAGAAGTATCAATAAATCTTATCCATTTGGGGGAACTCATAGGTGAGATGATATTTTGCAAAAATATTGCAAGGGAAACAATTTTTCTTATTCTTCTCTTTTGTGCCACCCCCAATGGTCTCTTGGGTTTACGATGTTCCTTGTTCCTCATTTGATTTTTTGTTAGAATTTTTATTTTCTTCTTACCTCATGGTTGTTGAGGGTTTTATCAATGTTGAATGAAAAGAGTTCACCTCAAAGGTGGGGACAAAGGTTTAGGATTTTTAGAGTAAGGATTACCAGTTAGGGGACTAAAATAGATATTCAATTTTCCCATCTGTGGGGCTATTTATCTTATGTTTCCCGAAGAAACGAACCCTACTACACCATCAACATGGGTTTCAAGCTTGTGGTTCATTGGATTAGTCAATGATCAAGGGGCATTACTATGTCCTTCTCGGCTAAGAAAAACCTAATCTCTCCCACCCTTGTTCCATTAGTAATTGAGTTAAGAAACTTTGATGGTAGATTCCACCCCTCCTGCCCTCCCCCCTAATGGATCTCACGTAATTGTCCCCATCGAGTTAAGTAATAAGGCTATTTTGATCATCATTGTTTTCATGATTAGTGGCTTACAATATCCTCCTTGCACATGATTACATTAATGCCATGAATGCTATGAAGAATTTTTATTTTTGGGGTCATGGTATTCCCACATGAAGGACCCATCATTTCCATTGATCAACTCATGTATTGTGATCTCCATGCATTGATTCACATGACAAAATTTCATCTCCTTTTACTCACATCACGTCCATGCAGTCTATATCCACTACCACTAGTTATGCCACACCCATTCTAATTGAATGTGATCCCATGGCTTTAGAACCACCTCATCACCATTTCACCTTGGAGGTTGGGAATATCTATTTTTATTGTAGGAATCCACACATATTTCTTACTCCATTCCCAAAAGAAGTGGCGCCCCCTCAACCACATTCTTCGCCTAGGATAAAGAATAGTAGTCTTAATGATAGGTTATTGTGACTATTTCTCTCTTCATGAAATTAATAATGACCTACACAAACTGGAAGTGAGGGTCTTATATTTTGATTTTGAATGTTGGTAGTGGTGACAATAGTATAAGAAAAATTGTAAAGGCTACATTTCCTAAACCAATTTTGTGTAAGTACTTTATTCTTGTTTTGAATGTGCCATTCAAAATTTTTGACGCATGACAACATTATACCAAACCAACATAGATACGACTATATTAAAGCCTTTGAGAAATTGGAAATATACATAAAGGGCCAATCTCGTTCATTTTTTAAAGAATGGCTCATTAGGGGTCTCAAGTGGGCAACTCAAACACATGGTCTAATGTAGCATCCACACATATGGTTGGAAGTTTGTGATAAATATATATGAAAAAAATAAGATAGTGACCAATCCATAGGCCAAGAGACCTTTACTCACCACTCACTCTGATCTCCTTTCTGGTGTTTTCCCCAACTCATCCAACTCGTAATCAATTCATATCAACAAGTTACCTTCTAAACATATGGAAAAATGTTGTTTCCTTTGTCTTGTTATAATTACGATAAGCGATATTTCAAAGTGCACAAATGTAATGAACATGAATTATTTCAAATTGTTGAATCTCCATAAGACTCCTTAGGTAATGTTCCTATTAAGCATACTCTTGAACCAACTTTGGAATACACCATGAAAAAGTTAAATATTCCTTAAAAATACCTTTCCAACAGTATATGGTAGACTAAAAAACTCCAAGGGGTTCAAAAGTTATTAAGGTTTAAAAATCAAACATGGTTTCATACTTTGAGGTTCTACAAAGACCTTGTAATTTGTAATAAAGTCCATTGTTAACAAAAAATGGTTGTCTCAATAATCACATCTCAACCCCTTTTCATATTGGTGCATTATGTTTGAATTCTAGCCATCCCGAGACTTACAAGCCTAAGAGACGAACTTATTCCTATTAGTTGTCGTAAACCTTTGCATCTCACCTTGGAATTTTTCAAATGGTGCATTGTGTTAAATGTCATGGCGTGCCGAGGTCCCTCGATATATAAACATCGAGAGTAAGGAATTTCCTCGTCAACTTTTGTAACCACTCACATTCCGCAAGGGGAAACATCATCTCACTCCATCGGTAAAGTTGTGCAAGGGTCCCAAGGTTTTGAGACCAAGGGACATAGCTTGAGAGACAATGACCAAGATTGACTTATTCATGATACATGAAATTTAACATTAACTATCCTACCCCAACCCTATTCAATTTAACAAAGGATTTTCATGAAAAGCAAAAGTCCCCAAGACCTTTCTTCCTTATTGGTGACATGGATACAAGAAAATGTGGACCAATGACAACTAGACAAGTGGCATTCTTCTATTGACCAGAAATGCGGTAGCTAACATGGCAGATGATGTTACCACAAGATGATGCGACAATTAATGTAAGTGACACGTGGCGATATTGTTTGATTTTTTTCAGGTGTCCAAGTGGCCTATTTTTAGATGACACATGGCACCACCAAGAGGTGACATATACCTTAGATTATGTCAGAATGAGGTGGTAGGGATGTCATCTAATGAGGTGGGAAGTTCTTGAGGGTAGCGCTAGGAGGTCGTGTTGATGTGTTTTCTCATGTTAAAGTTTTATTCGAGACTCTTTGGAATTCAAGTGTTCGAGCCTTGCTATTGGAGTAAAATGGTGAAAGGAACCAAACCCCTAAACCTAAGGTTGGCATGGGACCCATTCTATTCAGGCCATTCATGCCATTCAAGCTTTTCAAGCCATTCGACAATAAATTATTGGTGTTTAAATAAATGTACCAAACCCTCAAACCAGTGTCAGACCTAGCCCAAGTTTGGGCCATTAAGATGTTGAGACCCTTGGAAAAGTTAAAATCTCTAGATCCCAAAAACCCTTGATGATCCATTTAAGCGTGAAGGGGATGGTCACTAGTGTGGTCACATAAAAAAGGATCCCAAAGGATTAAGGGAATAGGAAACCAACATGGGTGTGGAATTTAGGTTTCATAGTCATTAGTCTGAGGCCATGGAACCTAGTCATCTGCAAAAAAGGGATTGATTTTAAAGAGATCAACACAATATGAACATGGAAAATTTGTTGTTAATGGGGTTGTTAGAGTTGATGGCTCACTCATGGTCTTCTCATCAATTGTACAGGTTGTAATGAATTCCCTAACTCAAATAAGCAAGTCATAAGTGGAGACTCTGTTAAAATCATATTTATGAAACAATGATAAATTATTAGGTAGGGGGAGCCATATTGAAGAAATTAAGATATTTGGTAACATGTTATAGTTTGTTCCACCTCAAGTCTTCACAAATTTAATGCATATTCTCCTCAGGCTACGTAAGTTATTATGTAGTAGTACAAATAAGAAGTGGAGACTCTGTTGAAATCCTATGTATGACCCGTGATAAATTATTAGGTAGGAGAAGCCATATTGAAGCAATTAATATCTCTCATAACATGTTACAGTTTGTTTTTCCTCAAGCCTTGATAAATTCAATGCATATTCTCCTCAGGCTACGGAAAGTATTATGGATTTTTTCTCTCTTTTAGGATGTAGAATGACATGTTGAATGAGCCTATTTGAGGAGTTTAGGTTGTGTGTAAGTGTTGAGTTAGTTTTTACTATGGGTGGGAGTCATAAGAGTGTGTTGTTGTAGTAGTTGAAGCATGGTGTAATGCAAAAGAGTGAGAGTTGGGGTGTTGTGTGTGTAGTATAGAAAAAATAAATAGTGGAATGCTAGTTGAAATAGTGAGCTACTATTGTGTGTGTAGCTATTTTGGATGCCATATTTATTGAGCTGATAAAGTGGAGAGTTGAGAAGGCTAAGTATCTGAGTAAGCCATGTGAGCTGAGGAAGCAAAGAGATAAGAAGGGAAAGTGGCCGAGAAGCCTAGGAGCTTAACATGCCAAGAAATTGAGAACACAAAGAGTTGAGAGGGTTGAGATTTGATAAGCTTAAGAAACTAAGAATACTAAACATTTGAATGTGCTGAGACTAATATAGAGTGGCCATGATTGAATAATGATTTAAGAAGGCCAAGAGATGAGAAAAATAGAGGAGTTGAAAGGGTTGAGACTATGAGAGACTATGTTGTTAGAAAATATCGAAAAAGATATAATTAGATCTAATTATGAGGGTTTTGTAGAGAAAATAAAGAAAATGAGGATGTTGAGTGTATTGTGTTATATCATACTAAGAGAAAGTGAAGTAATAAGCAGTAATATTGACAGAAAAGAGAATCTGTGGACCTAAGTTTGAAAATGAATGAAAAATGTGTCTACATGGTTGAATAGGTTGGTGCCTTCACTTCAAGGAGTTGGTGCTTCCTTCAGGCGGGTGTCTAAGAAACATCTTGGCGGTTAGTGCCTCTTGCATGTTGGTGCTTATGAATCAGTGAGTTAGTGCTTCTTGCTAGTTGGTGCCAACAAAAAAAATACAACTTGATGCTCCTGCAAGTTGGTGCTTGTAAATTGGGGAGTGGTTGCTTCCTCCTAGTTAGTGCTAGAAAATAGAAGGTAACAACAATGTGTGGCTTTCATTACATAAAGGATAGACAAGATTGGGGATTTGCTCCCTTTATGGGTTTCCATGTGAAAATAGTTTGTGTCATATGTGTATGATGTTCATTATGTGACTTTTTATTATATGAGATGTCTACATGTAATGTTGTTGAATGGTGAATTGTTTAAATTTGATGAAAACTATTAAAATATGCCCTAAATACTGATTTATTGTTAGAAATGTAGATCACTATAGGGGGGGTGAATCAATAGTGATAATCCTTATATAGTTTTTATTTCTTTATTTAGTTTACTGAATTAAAACACACATAAATAACATCGGTAGATCTAAATATAAAATAAACATAAAATCAACACATGAAATTCATGAAAAAAACTAATACAAGCATGCATAAATAAACACAAGTATTTCTGGTGGAAACCCTCAAGGGGAGAAAAACCACACCGTAGTTATTATGTTGTTGTGAATCTTCTATTAATAAAAACAATTAGCTAGCCACTACCAACAAGGAGCCACCACCCCTATAACAATTTAGTTGGCCACCACTAGCATGGATCCACCACCCCTTTCAAAATTTAGCTGGACACCACCAACAAGGAGCCACTACCCCTATAACTCTCTAGGGCCATTTTTCAAAACATTTCAAGTTGAACCCCAAACATAAAAAAAACTCTCTTTACATCACAATCTTTATTAAATCAATAGTAACAAATCCCCATAGGAATTCCTCTCTCTCGATCACACAATCATCTACAACTTCTCCTCCACTCAGATCAATACAACGTACATACAACACTGTATGGGACTTGCATAATAAACTTTGATATTCTTCAAATATTCAATAAGCTACTACAACTACACTACTTCTCTGTCAATGCCCTTTTAATGGGTTACTATCTCAATCCATCCAACATCAACTCCTCAAGGTATTTTCCTATATATAATGTTTCTTCTTAACTTTTCATGTTTAACCACCTTCTAGATGAAGAGATAACTTTCTCGAACCAAGTGACCATTTACCATGAGAAAATACGAATGTTTAAACCCACAGAAATGACTGGAAAGCACATGGAATCCAAGAAAAATCACCTATAGGGAGTAACATAGGTCCTCCCTTCATGAATTGCATTATAATGTGTCCCATACACTTCCCTCGAGTGTTATTAACATAGGTGTTCTTAAGGTAACCTTCATTACCCTTGCCAAGCTTCCTTTCTTCCATATGCTCAGCTCCAAACTTCTAGAACCTATTCATTCAGTTCTTCAAACACTTCCTGAGACTATTAATACCTATGAAAACACATGTCAAGTCTCTAATGATCATGACAAAGCCTCAAAAAATGTTTAGTATCCCTATGAAAGTATCAAGAAATCATCATACACATCTCATAATCCCTCATTTATCAATTTGCAGCTCAGCTTCAGGGTATGGACATGAAAATTTGAGACACTATTCCAAACATAGGAGACCATACATTAGACCTATATAATGATGAATACCAAGATGAATAATGCTAAGCATTGGTTGACATCAATGGAAACACTACAATGTCAACAAGCTCCCCCTTTGACATTGTTATCAACATGATCATGATATTTCTTCTTGAATCTAATCATTGAAGCTAAGATGAATCTCTCTCCTCATATGACATTAATGGCAAGGGGCTAAACATTCCAAGGCCAATACCATGCCTTCTCCCCATTTAACGTGCTCCACCTAAACATGCATTTGACTGTACCATCTTTTCCAAATTATTGACACTCTCCTTATGTACATATGAATATTTATTCTCATAAGAAAATATGTCATCCATTATGATGTCCATCAACATTCACTACTACATGTGCCTCCTTGACTCATGCAAAATGCTACAACGACTGAATCAAGGACTCCATGAAACATGATGACCATATGATAAATAGTGGGATACATGGATAAAAGAATGAAACCAATGTCAATAAATCTAATTCTCCTCCATTGATCACATAGTTGAGAAATATATGTAGTAAACTCCCCCTGAACACAAGATATAATATTTGATAAAAAAACACAACACAGAAACAATACACTTGTCCTGTTAGCAACAACAACAAAATTGATCAACTATATTATCTTTCCCAAGTCATAGCAACATATAATAGGCAACAACATTCTCTCTCTTTTCATCATTAGCAACAACCAAAAACCATCAATATTCGCATAAAACAACCCTACTTAGCATCTATACAAATAGGAACATACTCCCCGTGAATATACATTGGGACAACAAACATTTCCATGGCTATTGTACAATGAATTTTACCACTTTCATATCTTCCTTGTCACATGCTAGGGGCCATAAAGTATCCAATGAACCAAATGCCAAATGATATTTATGGTTTATCATGAATTACAAAGCAATACTAATATCTCACACATAGCTGCAACAAGACTCTAGACTCTCTCTCCAATGGATTTTCGACACCAATAACATTCCATCGTTAACCAAATACTAAAAACAACATTTTTACATGGATTTAATAGTGCACACACATGTTCTGACATGGAAAAATCATATGACTCATCATAATCCATGCCTAGATCACTCAACCAAATAGATTCCAAGACTCGTGATAATAGCTCTCATGACCTTATATGAACAACAAAGTTATAGGGATCTATCTCACACACTAGATTGCATAGATGAAGATCTACTACAATACATGCCAAGCACGATGGCTCAACTCTATGCATGACCAATACAAAACTAAGATAATTTCATCCATAATATAATACATGGTTGTCATAAGTACTACTCAACAATATATAAGAGTCCTCTCTTCAATGCATGCCTAATATAATGACATAATGCATGTGCATGACATATATGACCACCAATATGTGCTCTACATATAAGAACTATAGTCACAATATATATCACATGATAACATGTGTCAACCTCTCCAAACATCAAACATAGACTAAGATCTCAACAACAATAATTAATAATATATGGAAATTCTCAGTGGCCCAATAACAACATTTATAAGAAAAATAATGAGCGCTCTTTGCAACATAGAAACCCACATATTAGCAGTAGCAATAATCAACAACATAACATAAATCCATCATGATAAACTCCTAATTCCTCTTCATATTGGTCACAAGTCTCTATCATTGGAGCAACACAAGTATCTACAACCATACACAATAAAAACCATACACCACCGTCATATTGTTCCCCATGGTAGCAACACATACATGACAATCTCTCACTCACTAGTAACATATATAACTCACTCATATAATTATAGTAATTATACATTACATATCATGAGCTCAAATAAACATCAATTTGAATACACATTTTTGTCTCAAGCTAATACAAAACCATTGGATATTAACTCATACAACACTATGAGACAACACATAATCCACGCAAAACCAAGGCATATAATCCTACAACAAACCATTGTGAGATAAGTAAATAACATGAGAAACATAGAAACTTACTCCAAACAATCTCTTTTTCCTCTTCCTCTAGAAATGAACCGTGATGCCATCAATAGACTACTAAAACTCTAGAAGCATATGAGATGATCCCCCTAGACATGTGCCATCTCCATATAATATCCACACCTTGGACAACTGTCCACATCACAAAATATCTATCAAACCCTGATCATAATAGCCTTAGTAGATGCAACATTAGTAACATAAATCAACATAAAAAAATAATAGGCATCATCAAACTCTAGTTGCATACATCAAAACAATTCCTCATGGTTGAACCAATAGATATCAATGCTAAAGATAAAGATAAACCAATAGCGTACAGTAAAAGTTGCATAACTCCCCCTCAGCTCATGCACCTTCTTAACAAGCAAATCTGTTCACACACACTACTCTTGCTATGGCAACACCTTCAATGATTCTACATGCAATATCATATCCTCCTGTTATCACTCAGGTTGTTCCCTGCTTCCTATAGGGAATACGGCCGAGGTAACCACTAACCAGTCTTTTAGTTACAGGTCCTAGCCTACCTGCAACCAGAGAGCGCTCTCTCTTTATAATTTAGCATTGTTGTAGGTGATTTTAGGCTAGTTATGGTGCACTGATTTTGTTTTAGATTTGTTTGGTATGTGAATTCAAATAGAGCTAGTGTACAGATTACAAAGTAGTCTTAACCATTGGGCAATGGAGTTCATGAATGTGTACTGCTGAAATATTTCTTTGAGGGAAGAGTATTGCTGCAAAGCCAGATAGGCATCTGTGTAACAATTATTCAAGTTTGGGTGATGAAGGCATGAAATTAGTGAGTGAAAGGCAATTAAGAATATTTCACTATGCTAATAGAGGGGAGAAGGTGAGAAATTTGTTTAAGAGCAGTTAAGAATTCCTAAACATTTTTCACAGTGAGAGAATTAGTTTAAATATGAGCAATTAAGAATTCATATTCATGGCTAATTCTGAAGAAAACATATTTAGAAACAACGATTGAGCAGAGGGTGTATTTAAACAAGTCCTAAGCTATTATTTTTCCCTGTTGCTCTGATCATGAAACATATGTGAATTTTTGCATACACAGAAAGACAAAACATAGTTCTGAGTAACTTATTGTTCCATTAAACAACACAGGAATTCTGCAGCATAGCACAGTCCTTCATTTCCACCTTCAGAGAGAATAGGAACCAGGAACTTCTCCAGCAATTTATATTAGCAAAAAAAGTCTGAGATATACAATGTAGCTCTTCAGAGAGATATTCACAAAAACCGACCCCGAATACGTTCTATTAGGGGATATATATACAAAAATAGGAGATAAAATATCTAGATGATGAGTCATTGTGTAATAAATTACATCACCAACTCTCTTACAGAAATAAATGAAAGAAATAACTGCAGCAGTTAATGTTGGTATAGCAGCTGTCTTTTGTCAGTCGAGCTTTGACTTTTTTGGATTAACAAAGTTAGCTATAGCTACGTCTTTTAATCTGCGTTTGTTGAGCATGCTGTTTTAATGCTTTGCTAAGTCACTACCTTGATGCTTTCTGTAGTACCTATGTGTTTGATTCTTTGCTGACCTGTACTGTGACTGGGACTATGAAGCTGACAAAAGGAAGAGTAGACCAAAATTATCTGGGCAATACCTCCAGCATTGCTTGCCACCAATTAGCTGGAGGTAGCTGATGTCTCCTTATCTTTATCAGTGTTTCATCTGCTTTAGTATATCTATAGAAATTTGGAGGCACTTCAAACAAATGATTAATCTCATGCTCAATAAAAAATAAATTCTCCAATTTATCATACAGAGATTGCCCAGAGGGAGGTCCAGCTTCTTCTGTGGAGCTGGTAGATGCTGTAATATGATTTTCAACATAATTGTTGATCCTGGTGGTGTATTGCTCACAGGACAACAGCTTTCCAGTACCAGTCACTAGGCTGGGTAATCCTCTGCTTTGCAATGCTATTATTTTTGTCCTGAAATCATTTATTTTTGCCTGCATCTCCTGACATTTCCTTTCCAGATTTTGTGTGAAATTTCTCAAGGTCAGCACTTTCTTTGTTGTCAGGATAGTGTCTATTCGACTGTGTATGTCCAGTGCTGCCAATTCTTCCTTGGTGTGAGTGTTAAGGAAATGAATCATCTTGTTGGTCTGTTCAGGCATAATCCCCAATGCTGCTCTGGCCTTTCGAATTTCAAATTGAGCCATGCCTATTAACTCAATTTGCTCATGTATAGCTTGCATTGATCTCCATTGGTCATTAATTGATTGGCCAATTTTGGCCCACAAAATCTTTTTGATCTCATCTAGAGTTTTGTCTAGAGATAATTCTTTTTCTAAGACCTTCACTCTGGTCTCTAGCGATTTTATTTCCCTTTGCTTCTCGGCCACTGTCATTTTAGACTTCTCATAACTGGCCTCAAGTTTGGCCAACTTTTCTTTGGCCTCCTTTACTTCTGTCACTTGAATTTCAAGCTCCTTGACAACTTTCATTAGGTCCTCCATACTCATACTGGATTCAGGTGCTACTGTTGTTGCTGCTGTTGCATCTGTAGTTAATGTAGCCATTGTAGGTGCCGGAATGGTAGGAGGGGCTGCTACTGTTTGTGTATGAGGAGCAGGGTCAAGAGTTGTAGATGTTTGAGGGGGTTGGGAGGTTGACTCCCCTTTCTTGTCTTGCAAGGCTTTTTCCAATTCTGCTTCCATCTGTAGTATTCTTTGGTTCATCTTTAGAAGCAGATCCATGGTCTCATCAACTTATTTTTCTTGCACAAGTTTTGTTGTTTGAGGGTGAATGGTTGCAGGCAGCTTTGCCTGCTTTCTGAGTGCAACAATGTCATCCTCCTTTTTCTTCATAAGGGCCTTGATACCCTTTGGATCCTTAGGATCATGTCCTAGATCAATAATTATGTCCTCAAAAGTTTTTATTCGGCTGTCGTTGGCAGTGGAAGACATCCTTTCCAAATCCAATTGTGTATTTGTATTTTTTAGTGATTCTTTTAACTGATGGGCCAGCATGGCCTTGTTTGCAAGTGTGGCATAGACCATTTCCCCTGTTTGCTTATGCTGTTCAATTTGATCCATGGGATGTATGTCCTTGGAGAGGACTTCCATGTTTGTCTTTATGTAGTTTGTAGATGATTTGGGGTGTGGAACTTTGGGCTTGAAATGAGTAAAAATCATCTTATCCTCCTTGATGTCATAAGCTGCCATCAATATTTGTCGCTTGGAGGGTGTTGTTTTTATGAATTGATCATAAAGTTGTACCCTTAAAAGTTCATTTTGTGCTTTGATCTCCATGAAAGTTCCTTTGATACCAGCTGGCTGCTTGCCCTGCTGCCTGGAAGAAGAAACCTCTGTACTATACTGCATACCCTGTTCCTGCTGGAATGAGCTAGTAGCAATCTGCTGGCTGGACTCTCTTTCTCTGTTCTGGCTCTATATCCTTTCTTCATTGGTCTCTTCTTGAGCCTGAGGATCAATTCTTTGCCTCTTGGCTTCTGGTTACTGTGTTAACCCACTTGGAGGTGTGGCCTCCTCTCTATCCTGTTTCTTACCTCTTTCCTCATTAAGAGGAGTTTGCAAGACTGGAAGTTGTGATGTTTCAGTCTGCTGTAGAGGGGCTTGCCCTTGACTTTGATCTTTGGAAGTGGTGGGCCATTCTGCCTCTGTCTCCTATTGTGCATCTATCACTTCTTTTCCCTTTGTTGTAGCTGTTGTTGTTGTAGATACTTGCTGGGCAGTCTATGCAGCTGCAGCCGTGGAGGTGCCTTCCCCAACTTGGAGTGGAAGCTTGAATGTCACCTGGTGAAAAGAATCTAAGTCAAGAATTTTTTCTAAATCTTTGACATTTTGCTCCATTGTCTCTTCTTGAGTGAATTCCTCAATTAATGTGCCTGACACCCACTCATCTTTGTTGGCATATTGCTCAATTTGTGGATATGGACAATGCTTATAAGCTAATAGCCTATATTTGACTCTTCTAGCACTGATAAAGCCATTAGGGTCATAAGGGACTCACCAGAAACTCCTTTTTAGTTTAAACTGTTGCCCTAGTATTTGATTAGCCTCTTGCCAACCATCCTTCTTGTTCATGATGAAGGGGCCTAGATGGTCTTTGAATTTCAGGTTGGCTTTCTTCTTGGCACTATGAAAATGTGTAAGATCAGAATTGATGAGTTGCCTATAGTATTCCAAGGCAAACAATCTCATAGGTACATATCTTGGGAGCTTGTAAGGACAGAGCTCACACCCATAAATCCTAATGACTGTGTGATTTTGGTATAGATACCAATCACCTATTTTGTAATTCTTAGACAACTACAATATTTTCTGCATGTCATATGACAACCTGGGAGGAGGAGTTCTTTTTAAGAGACATGTGACTGGATAAAGAAATTGGTCAATGAACTCACAGTAAGAATATGGAGAGTTCTGGACTTGATGAAACACTGAAGACCAAAAGATAACTGACCTCCTTTCACCTTGTGAATCTAGCTTTTTGATGGGGCATTGGGATCAATCTAACTGATAGTACATGAACAAATGATAAATATATGATGAATATTTGAATATTTCCTCTCTGTCCAGCCTTAGCAATTGGTCATGTATTTTATTGGCAATGAACTTGGCATAGTTGTATTCCATAGTAGGGGGCTTTCAAAGGCTGTATGCAGACAAAAGGACCAACACTGTTTCATCAATATGCTCACTTGTTGAGAAACCCAGCACAAAGGATATCATGTCTACAAGCAGCTTGCCTACCTCATTGAAATTGACATATAGGAAAGGAGGTGGCCTTGTAGGTTGGCGGTCTGCTCTAATGAATGTCTTGGCAATTGTAGCAATCTCAGTGCTGGAGAGTTTGGGGCCTTCATCCAATAGGTATTTTATGGAAAAGGGGAAGAGTAGTTGAGTCTGCCTGAAATCGAGCATCTGATTGATGGAATTAGGAGTAATATGAAAAAGTATGCTCCTAGATGGACACTTGACAGCTTTGAGGCTTGGGTCATAATTTTCAGCACAGAGATGAATTATTTCAGGGAAAATATTCACAGAAGGCAAGAAATAGATGGGCAAATTTGACTCCCAGATGCCATACATGTCACTGTTGCTTAAGTAGCTATTCCTCAGCTGGCAGAAGGTCTATAAGTGGTTTCTGTCTCCAATAAAATCCTTAATGAGGTAATCACTGTCAACTAAAGGCAGTGCTTCAAGTTCCTTGTTAGGTGCATTGATAGGAGCAACATTTAGAGTAGCTGGAGCAGCCATTTTGAAATCTTTTCTGTGTTGATAGTTGGGGATAGGATTCAGAGCAATTATTGTAGACTGCAAGGTGAATTTGTATTTGGTAGTGGCTTTAGCTCTTTGCAATGTGTATCAAAGGAGAAATTGTAGAGTTTTTAATAGACTGTGTCTCTGGTTGACAAACTTGTGGGGCATCTGTAGGGCAAAATAAAAATGTCCCGGAGCTGAGCAGGTGGAATTTTACTGAGAGAAGTCTGGTCACAGTGGACAATGAACCACTGTAAGGACTAGTGTTGGCAGCACGGGCTCTTAAAGTCAATCTTTCAAGTGAATTTGTCGGACCGACGCGGGTTTTCTGAGTCTTGTGGGCAGAGGATGCTTAACCAACAAGTTTGGACAATGAGTAGGTGTATAATTGGCTCAGTGTGGGTGATGGCAAAGTTTTATGCAGGTAAAATGGACAAAAATGGTGAAAACAGGGGAAAAAAGGTTGACTGCAGGCAAGTACCTGGTTTTCACGACGCCGAGGGTGTTGAGCTGGAACAATGGTGAGTAATTGACTTGAATTTGCAGGTGGTAGTAGCTCAAATGGTCAAATTCCACGTTTGGCGGCAAAACGTTGTGAACAGCATGCACAGCGCTCTGGAAACAAGCAAAGAAAATGATGTAAAATGGTCGTTTTTGCGTTGTTTTATGTAAATTCGGGCCGTTTGGTGCTTTTGGTGTGCTTTGGTGATGACGTCAGCATGATGTCATTGGCGGGTCCCCGGTACGGCATGATGACGTGGACACCTAACAGGGGGGTGAGGTGGCACAGGACATGGCGGCATGACGTAGACCCGGGCGGCTTAGGTGGCAGGGTCACGGAGGCAGGGCGCAGATGCGGGCGGTGACGTCAAGGCTAACATGGTGCTGATGTCAGGGCGGAGGGTGGTATATGGTATTCTCCCCGCACCACCTTTCGGCATGAGCGATATCGGGGGAGGGGCCTCCGAACACCCCGGGAGGACGATGCGTGGCAGGGATACAGCGGCAAAACCACCAATCCCCCGGACGCTAAACCTCAGCTGCCTTGTGGGTGAGCATGACCACCCACCCTTTGATCTAGGGGGTCGACGATCAGACGACTGGCGGGGGTTACGGGGCGGCGGGAAGTTAATAGTGGAGCCCGCTCATTTAGATATTAAAATTAAAGGTCAGGGGTGGGTTTAAACTTTGGTTTGCAGGGTTATAATGTGCACCCGTTTTGTGTTTATTTAACATATAAACAAACCTTTAAACATTTAGTACGGGAGGGGTATAGATGGGGTTTATGAGTGGGGAGACTATGGTAATTGATTTTTACCCAAGGGCTTAATCCCAACGCATAGTCTAGGGCGGTGGAGGGTTAACACTAGTCCCGGATGGACTAAATATTCCCCAGACTGACTTATATATAGCTATATTGCTATGGGGTGGGGTATTTAAAAAGATTTTTGGGGTTTTATATAGTTTTTTGTAGAACTATGGAAGGGGAGCAATGTTAAGGAGTTAAATAATAAAATTAGCTATTAATATGACGTTGTGAGGTGAAAATGCAGGGGAAAATACTAAGTCCATGAAATGAAAATTAGTTGTATTAGAGAAATGGAATTCAGAATAATGATTTTTACACAAGAAATGTGGTTTCTTTTCCTTTAGTCAACTAAGAATTTGACTTGGACTTGGTACTGGAATGAAGTGATATAAGACCGTTGGGCAGATCCCAAGGTCTTTGGGGAGTGTTAGCAAATGATCTTTGGGGGAAAAGGGAAATTAGTCATGCTTCCATTGTTATGTCATCGGACTTCTGCAATGGAGCCAATACCCTGAATGGGATGAGTTATTCTTTGATAAGCCAAATGGTGACGGCACTTTTACTTCTGCAACCTCACACTACCTACCCAACTTGATGATGTTGATGAGGCTTTTGTTAGAGGACTCAGCTAGGCCATTTCCTTAAGGGTAATAGGCTGTGGAATGACCTAGGGTGATATGATATTTGTGACAAAAGCTGATCATTCTTTTAGATTTAATGGCAGATGCATTGTCTGTAATGATTTTTTCTGGGCAGCCAAACCTAGACAAGATATTGGCCTCTAGGAATTGTATGATGATTGAGTCATTGGCTTGTCTACAAGGTATGGCCTCTATCCATTTGGTAAAGTAATCTTTAGCTGTCAAAATCTCTCTATGCTGGCTAGAGGATGAAGGGTGGATTTCCCCAATGAAGTCTAGACCCCATTGTTGAAATGGTTTTTCAGTTGAAATAGGTTTGAGGGGTAAGGGCAACAACTTTTTATTTCCTTCAAAGATCTGACATTTATGACATGACATCACAAACTTTTTTGTATCAGCAAACAGGGAGGGCTAATAAAATCCGGCCCTTAGGGTTTTATCAGCTGTTGATTTCCAATATAGATGCCCTCCACAATCCCCTGCATGAAATTCTCTAAGAACTTTGTCAGTTTCATCCAAAGTTAGACAATTAAGCAAAATACCTTCATGGTTTTTCCAAAATAATACATTATCTATGATACAAAAATTTGAGGCTTTCATTTTCAAAAATCTCTTTTTGGTTCTGGATAACCCTGGAGGAGCTTGCAGGTTTAACAATACAAAACATATGTCATTATACCAAGGTGATTGTAAGAAGGCCTGATTGATCTGTGGAGTCGCCATCTCCTGTTCGTTATCCAGTTCATTGATATCAAGGACTTGGAAATTGGTTTCAGTCATTAGTTTAGCTAGCCCTTGTCCTTTTATAAGTTTTGTTGGCTTAATCTCTATGTCATATTCCAAAATGTTGGCTATCCATTTGCCCCTTTTACCTTCAATTCCCTCTTGAGTTAAAATGTCTTTGACCATTGCATTGGGAACATATGCAATTATGTGAGAGTATAAGACATAGATTCTAAAATCCTTTATGGCCTTTACAAGGGAATATGCTTGCTTTTCCATGATCTGGTATTTACGTGGGGCATCTTTAAGGGCTCTGCTGAAAAAAGCAATGGGTTTCTCACATCCTGAGTCATCTTTTTGTAATAAGACAGCAGCAATTGTATGTTCAGATGCAAAGGAAAAAATCATAAAGTCTCTGTCAAATTTAGGACTTGTGAGAACAGGTGTTCTTGTTAAAGCTACCTTGATTTCCTCAAAGGCCTGCTTGGCTTCTAATGTCCATTTGACTTTGGCATCTTTCTTGAGAATGTTACTCAACAATCTTATTAGTTCGGCCAGGTTAGGAATAAATCTTCTTATGAAATTGATCTTTCCTAGAAAAGCTTGCAATTCTTTGATGTTTCTTGGATGAGGGACTTGAAGGATAGCTTGAATCCTATTAGGTTCAATTCTTATACCATCTTTTGAAATTATATGACCTAGGAGTTTGCCTTCTTCTATGCCAAATAGTGATTTCTTTGGGTTCAAAGATATGCCATATTTTCTGCAAATTAAGAACACCTGTCTGAGATGTTTTAAATGTTCTTGGTCTGATTTTGAGAAAGTTGTGAGATCATCAAGATATATGACTAAGAATTCATGGATTTCTTTAGCAAAGGCTATGTCCATTGCCCTCTGAAATGTGGCTCCAGCATTCTTGAGTCCAAAATGCATTTTGACATATTTAAAGGTTCCCCAAGGTGTAGTAAAAGTTTTTTTATCTTGATCATCTGAGTGAACTACAATTTGATTGAATCTTGAGAAACCATCCAATAGTGAGATCCTTGAAGCTCCTACTACCCTTTGTAAGATGTGATCCATTTTTGGTAAGGGGTAGTGGCCTTTGAGAGAGACTTTGTTCAAATTTCTCAAATCAACACAAAGTCTTATCTCCCCAGTTTTCTTTCTTGTGGGTACAAGGTTTGAAATCCATTCAGAAAATCTTATTGGTGCAATAATTCCAGCTTCGTACATTCGTTTTACTTCCTTTTCAATTAGGGGAGGGAGGAGTGTATTCACTCTCCTCAACTTTTGTTTAAAAGGTTTCTGGTTTTCTTTCAAGGGTATAGTGTGTTGGATGACTGAAGTATCATAGGATTTGAGGTCTTCATAACTCCAGGAAAACACATCCTAAAACTCTTTAAACAGTTCAATGTATTCTGATTTCTTGTCAGGAGGGAAGGTTCTGGAAAGCTTTATCATTTTGGGATTTTCAGTGGTCCCAATATTACACTCTTCAATTTCTACGTTTACAGGTTGCATCTTTGGTTTCTTAGGAATGTCATTTGAGTCAAGCCTGTGGGTAGGAAATTATCCTTTAGTTCAATTACTTCATATTCTTCTTCAATGATTTCATCAAAGTCTGCTTGTTTTAGCTTATGAAAATTGGCAGAGTCAAAGGTTGTTGGATGTAACATCACATTTGCTGTTTCAGCTGATATATTTTTCTTAAGTTCATCAATTTGCTGTTGATCATCCCTAGTGCTTGTGTCTATGTTTAAGCTTGAGAATTCTTCTTTCATGGTCAAAAAATTATTTATTTGTGTATCATTCTCAAACACTTGCCAATTGTCTACATTATTTAGGACAGCAGGCCTATGTTTAATCTCAGCAGTGAACTGGTGGTTAGGCCCAAAGGAAGTTTACAGGTGCTTGCAAAAGTTGCCAAACTATGTGCATGTAAATTATGGCTTCTGGGTATTTTGGTGAGCTGAAATTCCAAGAAGCTGCTGAGTAAGTCTGTTACTGCTATCCTATAAGACGTCAGCCTAAGATCATTTGTAACAAAATTTCCCTTGATCTGCTGCACAATTAAATCTGAATCGCCTAAAATGGAAACTTTGGTCACTCCAAGACTCCTAATCAGTTTGAGACCTAGCAAAAGGGCTTCATATTTGGCCATGTTGTTTGTACATCTAAAGTTGAGCCTATATGCATGACCTAGAGCATGGTCATTTTGTGTATTGTGTATCCAAACCCCTGCCCCTGCTCCTAGTTTGTTCACTGACCCATCAAATTCTAAATACCACAAAATTTCCTGATCAATGCTTCTCTCAATGAGTTTACATGTTTGTTTAGTGGGCAGGTCTGGCTTTTGTGATTCATGTGATATATTAGTTGGCTTTGTTGTTTTAATCATATCAATGATCCTTTGATCTTGGGCACTGGACTGCTCGTTTATGTTCCTTGTTTCAGTTGTTTTTAGGAGCTTGACCTCAGTTTTAGGACACATATCAACATTGTATAATATAAATGAGTCCATGTCCGAATGAATGGAGTAGATTGGAAAGTTTCGGGGCTTCTCTTGAATGCTGACCACATATTTCATCAATGTTTCTCGGTATAATCTCTTTCGCTGGTCAAAGACTGAAATTGTGGCATATGACATGTCTAGCTGCAAAGATCCCTGGAGTTTGGCACCCCATGATCTGGATAAAAGTATACCATACTTGGGTGGAATATCAGCTACTACCACATCCATCAAAAGTGTTTTAGATGGATATTGGACTAAGGATACACAAAGGTCCTTGATAAGGCCTAGACATCTTACCTGGCTAGAATCAAATGAAAACAAGTCTTTATAAGGCTTTGTGATGTCTAGATCAAGTTTTTCCATTACTGACTTGGGCATTAGATTATGGGAGGCACCTGATTCAAACATGGCATTGTGTAATACTTTGTCATGAATGTTTAGGCTTACATAAAATGGAGGGATACCTCCATCCACTGATTTACCATTGACTTCTAAGCCAAAAATCAGTTATGGCTGATCATCCAGAACATTAACTGCATCCCTATTCTCTGGTACTTGCAATGACCTATTGATTTGTTGTCTGAAGACCTCATGTTTGGCCAGTTCAGAAAGAGGAATGGCTATTTTAAGCTTGCCAATTTTTGTTTCTAAATTGAAAGGCTTTTCCATCTGAACCTTTACATTTTGAGTAGCAAAGTTTTCCTTTTCTACTGAGTTTTGAGTGACCTTCTCTTGAGCAGGTACACTATTATGAGGTATGTCTGCGTTGTGCTCCTTTTCTGAAGGTTTGTGCAAGAGTTCTGTTGAGGGAAAGGGTGTAGATAAGGAATCTACTGAAGGTTGTACATCAGATACATCTTCCACTGTGACTTCCCTTTGGGGTTTTTTACCTGAGGAGTCTGTTAAAACAGTTTTATCATTGGGCTTTTTAGGCAGTTTGGCCTCTGTGGGTTTGGTAAGTTCAGGCACATCTATGGTTCTGCTTCTCAATTTATATTGTTAATGTACCTCGTAGACTGTTGTATCATACCCTTCTCTGAAATCAAATGACTCACCAGATTTTGTTTGAAATTGTTTACATTATTGGGCTTCTTGATCATCTTTTGTTAAAAATACTTGTTGCTCACTATCGAAGCCCATCAGATTCATGTGGGGATCTTCTATTTGTTCATTAGAGGTTTAGGCCTCTACATAGTTTTCTTGAAATGGAGGTCTGATATTTTGATCAGGACCAACCCTCCCAGCATTTGGGTTTTGATTTTTTCTAAAATTAGGATTCCTAGTAGTGTTGCTTGTTTGTCCTTCCTAAGAGGATTTTCTCTCAATGATCTCAACTCGGTCTCCTAACCTGTCCATACCTTTGATCATTGCATCTAGCTTTTGCTTAAAAGCTGAAGGTTCCTCTTTAAATGTTGTTCTTCTCTCGTTTTTAGCTTTGTTTCTCTTAGCAATCAGGTTTTCCTCCACACTAACAGCTATATTCTGCATGTCCACCAAACTAGGGGGTGCTCTTTCTCTTAATTGATATGCCATATCTAAATCAAAACCATCGGAGAATTTTATTAGGGCCAGGTCAGGTGGGGGCCTCAGCTTCTGAGTAATTGCGTTGTATATATTGTTGAATCTAGCACAATAGTCTTGAACTGATTCTTGTGGACCCCATTTTAGATTATCATACTCAGTTAGGATGTGTAAAGGATCTTTCTTCTTTTCCCATGTGTTTAAGAAGCTCAGGTATAAGGCATCAGGATTGAGTATAGAATGTGCAGCTAATGACCTAAACCAGGTTCTTACATCCCCAGTTAAACTTTGGACAAAAATTTTCATCCTTACATCCTCATCATCAATTTCATAGTTTTCAAAATAGTCCTGCATTTTCTTCATGTGTTGTTGAGCTGTATAAGAACCAGTACCATCAAAGTAAGTGATCTTGCTTTGATAATCTTGGCGCATAGCCCCTGGATTGGCAGGTAAGTGTAAAGGGGCATATCTGTTAGCCATATTTGCAGAGATAAATGGGGCAGCAAGAAGGAGTGGAACAGCTGGAACAACAGGGATACCAGGAGTAGGATGTAAAATGTATGGAGGAGTGGGGAAGTTACTTTGGGAAGTGGATGAAGAACTAGGAGAAGTAGGAGTAATATGAGGATGAACTGACACTTTAGCAGGGGTAGGAATATAGCTTTGCTGAAAGGTTTCAGGCTTTGAGTCAGAAAAATCCTCTTGTTGCTCTTTCTTCTTAAAGACCTTTGGCATTAAATTGGGATTTTCAAAAGTGGCTGGAGGATTTGGGTCAGGGTTTGACCTAGTGTAACGAGTTTTCTTCTTTGGAGACAACTTCTGAGTTTGTTTTCCTAGTGTTTAATGAGAGACTTGACAATCACAACTTTTTGAACAATAGGAAGCTTGATTTTCTCTAGGTTGTAGATTGAAACTGAGGTCCCCAGTGGAGTCGCCAATGATGTTATCACTCAGGTTGTTCCTTGCTTCCTATAGGGAATACGGCCGAGGTAACCACTAACCAGTCTTTTAGTTACAGGTCCTAGCCTACCTGCAACTAGAGAGGGCTCTCTCTTTATAATTTAGCATTGTTGTAGGTAATTTTAGGCTAGTTATGGTGCACTGATTTTGTTTTAGATTTGGTTGGTTGGTGAATTTAAATAGAGCTAGTGTACAGATTACAGAGCAGTCTTAACCATTGGGCAATGGAGTTCATGAATGTGTACTGCTGAAATATTTCTTTGAGGGAAGAGTATTGCTGCAAAGCCAGATAGGCATATGTGGAACAATTATTCAAGTTTGGGTGATGAAGGCATGAAATTAGTGAGTGAAAGGCAATTAAGAATCTTTCACTATGCTAATAGAGGGAGAGAAAGTGAGAAATTTGTTTAAGAGCAGTTAAGAATTCCTAAACATTTTTCACAGTGAGAGAATTAGTTTAAATATGAGCAATTAAGAATTCATATTCATGGCTAATTCTGAAGAAAACATATTTAGAAATAGAGATTGAGCAGAGGATGTATTTAAACAAGTCCTAAGCTATTATTTTTCCCTCTTGCTGTGATCACGAAACATATGTGAATTTTTGCATACACAGAAAGACAAAACATAGTTCAGAGTAACTTATTGTTCCATTAAACGACACATGAATTCTACAGCATAGCACAGTCCTTCACGTCCACCATCAGACAGAACAGGAACCAGGAACTTCTCCAGCAATTTATATTAGCAAAAAAAGTCTGACATATACAATGCATCTCTTCAGAGAGAGATTCACAACAACCAACCCCGAATACGTTCTATGAGGGGATATATATACAAAAATAGGAGATAAAATATCTAGATGATGAGTCATTGTGTAATAAATTACATCACCAACTCTCTTACATAAATAAATGAAAGAAATAACTGCAGCAGTTAATGGTTGTATGGCAGCTGTCTTTTGTCAAACGAGCTTTCACTTTTTTGGATTAGGAAAGTTAGTTGTAGCTGCGTCTTTTAATCTGTGTTTGTTGAGCATGCTGTTTTAATGCTTTGCTGAGTCATTGCCTTGATGCTTTCTGTAGTACCTGTGCGTTTGATTCTTTGCTGACCTGTACTATGACTGGGACTATGAAGCTGACAAAAGGAAGAGCAGACCAAAATTATCTGGGCGATATCTCCAGCATTGCTTGCCACCAATCAACTGGAGGTAGCTGATGTCTCCTTATCTTTATGAGTGTTTCATCTGCGTTAGTATATCTATAGAAATTTGGAGGTACTTCAAACAGATGATTAATCTCATGCTCAATAAAAAATAAATTCTCCAATTTATCATACAGAGATTGCCCAGAGGGAGGTCCAACTTCTTCTGTGGAGCTGGTAGATGCTGTAATATGATTTTCAACATAATTGTTGATCTTGGTGGTGTATTGCTCACAGGACAATAGCTTTCCAGTAGCAGTCACTAGGCTGGGTAATCCTCTGCTTTGCAATGTTGTTATTTTTGTCCTGAAATCATTTATTTCTGTCTGCATCTCATGACATTTCCTTTCTAGAGTTCGTGTGAAATTTCTCAAGGTCAGCACTTTCTTTACTGTCAGGATAGTGTCTGTTCGACTGTGTATGTCCAGTGCTGCCAATTCTTCCTTGGTGTGAGTGTTAAGGAAATGAATCATCTTGTTGGCCTGTTCAGGCATAATACCCAATGTGCTCTGGCCTTCTGAATTTCAAATTGAGCCATGCCTATTAACTCAATTTGCTCATGTATAGCTTGTATTGATCTCCATTGATCATTAATTGATTGGCCAATTTTGGCCCACAAAATCTTTTTGATCTCATCCGGAGTTTTGTCTAGAGATAGTTCTTTTTCTAAGGCCTTCACTCTGGTCTCTAGCGATTCAATTTCCCTTTTCCTCTCGGCCACTGTTATTTTAGACATGTCATAACTAGCCTCTAGTTTCACCAACTTTTCTTTGGCCTCCTTTACTTCTATCACTTGAATTTCGAGCTCCTTGACAACTTTCATTAGGTCCTCCATACTCATACTGGATTCAAGTGCTGCTATTGTTGTTGCTGTTGCATCTGTAGTTGATGTAGCCGTTGTAGGTACTGGAATGGTAGGAGGGGCTACTGTTGTTTGTGTATGAGGAGCAGGGTCAAGAGTTGTAGATGTTTGAGGGGGTTGGGAGGTTGACTCCCATTTCTTGTCTTGCAAGGCTTTTTCCAATTCTACTTCCATCTGTAGTATTCTTTGGTTCATCTTTAGAAGCAGATCCATGGTCTCATCAACCTGTTTTTCTTGCACAAGTTCTGTTGTTTGAGGGTGAATGGTTGTAGGCAGCTTTGCCTACTTTCTGAGTGCAACAATGTCATCCTCCTTTTTCTTCATAAGGGCCTTGATACCCTCTGGATCCTTAGGATCATGTCCTAGATCAATAATTATGTCCTCCAAAGTTTTTATTCGGTTGTCCTTGGCAGTGGAAGACATCCTTTACAAATCCAATTGTGTATTTGTGTTTTTCAGTGATTCTTTTAACTGATGGGCCAGCATGGCCTTGTCTGCAGGTGTGGCATAGACCATTTCCCATGTTTGCTTATGCAGTTCAATTTGATCCATGGGATGTATGTCCTTGGAGAGGACTTCCATGTTTGTCTTTATGTAGTCTGCAGATGATTTGGGGTGTGGAACTTTGGGCTTGAAATGAGTAAAAATCATCTTGTCCTCCTTGATGTCATAAGCTGCCATCAATCTTTGTTGCTTGGAGGGTGTCGTTTTTAAGAATTGATCATAAAGTTGTACCCTTAAAAGTTCATTTTGTGCCTTGATCTCCATGAAAGTTCCTTTGATACCAGCTGGCTGCTTGCCCTGCTGCCTGGAAGAAGAGACCTCTGTACTATGCTGTATACCCTGTTCTTGCTGGAATGAGCTGGTAGCAGTCTGCTGGCTGGACTCTTTTTCTCTGTTTTGGCTCTGTATCCTTTCTTCACTGGTCTCTTCTTCAACCTGAGGATCAATTCTTTGCCTCTTGGCTTCTGGTTGTTGTGATGACCAACTTGGAGGTGTGGCCTCCTCTCTATCCCATTTCTTACCTCTTTCCTCATTAAGAGGAGTTTCCAAGACTGGAAGCGGTGATGTTTCAGTTTGCTGTAGAGGGGCTTGCCCTTGACTTTGATCTTTGGAAGTGGTGGGCTGTTCTGCCTCTGTCTCCTGCTGTGCATCCATCACTTCTTTTCCCCTTGCTGTAGCTATTGTTGTTGTAGATACTTGCTGGGCAGTCTGTGCAGCTGCAGCCATGGAGGTGCCTTCCCCAACTTGGAGTGGCAGCTTGAATGTCACCTGGTGAAAAGAATCTAAGTCAAGAGTTTTTTTCTAAATCTTTGACATTTTGCTCCATTATCTCTTCTTGAGTGAATTCCTCAATTAATGTGCCTAGCACCCACTCATCTTTGTTGGCATATTGCTCAATTTGTGGATATGGACAATGCTTATAAGCTAACAGCCTATATTTGACTCTTCTAGCACTGATAAAGCCATTAGGGTCATAAGGGACCCACCAAAAACTCCTTTTTAGTTTAAACTGTTGCCCCAGTATTTGATCACCCTCTTGCCAACCATCCTTCTTGTTCATGATGAAGGGGCCTAGATGGTCTTTTAATTTCAGGTTGGCTCTCTTCTTGGCACTATGAAAATGTGAAAGATCAGAATTGATGAGTTGCCTATAGTATTCCAAGGCAAACAATCTCATAGGTACATATCTTGGGAGCTTGTAAGGACAGAGCTCACACCCATAAATCCTAATGGCTGTGTGATTTTGGTATAGATACCAATCACCTATTTTGTAATTCTTAGACAACTGCAATATTTTCTGCATGTCATATGACAACCTGGGAGGAGGAGTTCTTTTCAAGTGACATGTGATTGGATAAAAAAATTGGTCAATGAACTCCCAGTAAGAATATGGAGAGTTCTGGACTTGATGAAACACTGAAGACCAAAAGATAACTGACCTCCTTTCACCTTGTGAATCTAGCTTTCTGATGGGGCATTGGAAGCAATCTGACTGATAGTACATGAACAAATGATAAATATATGATGAATATTTGAATATTGCCTCTCTGTCCAGCCTTAGCAGTTGGTCATGTATTTTATTGGCAATGAACTTGGCATAATTGTATTTCATAGTAGGGGGCTTTCCAAGGCTGTATGCAGACAAAAGGACCAACACTGTTTCATCAATATGCTGACTTGTTGAGAAACCCAGCACAGAGGATATCATGTATACAAGCAGCTTGCCTACCTCATTGAAATTGACATATAGGAAAGGAGGTGGCCCTGTAGGTTGGCGATCTGCTCTCATGAATGTCTTGGCAATTGTAGCAATCTCAGTGCTGGAGAGTTTGGGGCCTTCATCCAGCAGGTATTTTATGGAAAAAGGGAAGAGTAGTTGAGTCTGCTTGAAATTGAGCATCTACTTGATGGAATAAGGAGTAATATGAAAAAGTATGCTCCTAGATGGAGACTTGACAGCTCTGAGGCTTGGGTCATAATTTTTCAGCACAAAGATGAATTATTTCAGGGAAAATATTCACAGAAGGCAAGAAATAGATGGGAAAATTTGACTCCCAGATGCCATACATGTCACTGTTGCTTAAGTAGCTATTCCTCAGCTAGCAGAAGGTCTATAAGTGGTTTCTATCTCCAATAAAATCCTTAATGAGGTAATCGTTGTCAACTAAAGGCAGTGCTTCAAGTTCCTTGTTAGGTGCATTGATAGGAGCAACATTTAGAGCAGCTGGAGCAGCCATTTTGAAATCTTTTCTGTGTTGATAGTTGCGGATAGGATTCAGAGCAATTATTGCAGACTACAAGCTGAATTTGTATTTGGCAGTGGCTTTAGCACTTTGCAATGTGTATCAAAGGAGAAATTGCAGAGTTTTTAACAGAATGTGTCTCTGGTTGACAAACTTGTGGGGCAACTGTAGGGCAAAATAAAAATGTCTCGGAGCTGAGCAGGTGGACTTTTGCTGAGAGAAGTCTGGTCAGAGTGGACAATGAACCACTGTAAGGACTAGTGTTGGCAGCACAGGCTCTTAAAATCAATCTTTCAAGTGAATTTGTTGGACCGACGTGGGCTTTCTGAGTCTTGTGGGAAGAGGATGCTTAACTAGCAAGTTTGGACAATGAGTAGGTGTATAATTGGCTCAGTGTGGGTGATAGCAGACTTTTATGCAGGTCAAATGGACAAAAATGGTGAAAACAGGGGAAAAAAGGTTGACTGTGGGCAAGTACTTGGTTTTCATGACGCCGAGGGTGTTGAGCTGGAACAATGGTGAGTAATTGACTTGAATTTACAAGTGGTAGTAGCTCGAACGGTTAAATTCTAGGTTTGGCGGCAAATCGTCGTGAACAGCATGCACAACGCTCCGGAAACAAGCAATGAAAATGATGTAAAACGGTCGTTTTTTCTTTGTTTTATGTAAATTCGGGCCTTTTGGCGCGCTTTGGTGATGACATCATTGGCGGGTCCCAGGTACGGCATGATGACGTGGACACCTGACAGGGGGGTGAGGTAGCGCAGGACATGGCGGCATGACATGGACTTGGGCGGCTTAGGTGGCAGGGTCACAGAGGCAGGGCGCGGACGCGAGTGGTGACACCAGGGCTGATGTGGTGCTGACGTCAGGGCGGAGGGCGGTATATGATATTCTCCCCGCACCACCTTTTGGCATGAGTGGTGTCGGGGAAGGGGCCTCCGAACACCCCGGGAAGACGACGCGTTGCAGGGGTACGGCGGCAAAACCGCCAATCCCCCAGATGCTAAACCTCAGCTGCCTTGTGGGTGAGAATGACCGCCCACCCTTGGATCTTGGGGGCCAACGATCAGACGGTTGGCAGGGGTTACGAGGCGGCGGGAAGTTAACAGTGGATCCCGCTCATTTAAATATTAAAAATAAAGGTTAGGGGTGGGTTTAAACTTTATTTTGCGGGGTTATAATGTGTGCGCATTTTGTGTTTATTTAACATATAAACAAACCTTTAAACATTTAGCGCGGGAGGGGTATAGATGGGGTTTATGAGCGGGGAGACTATGGTAATTGATTTTTACCCAAGGGCTTAATCCCAACGCATAGTCTAGGGTGGTGGAGGGTTAACACTAGTCCCGGATGGACTAAATATTCCCCAGACTGACTTATATATAGCTATATTGTTATGCGGTGGGGTATTTAAATAGATTTCTGGGGTTTTATATAGTTTTTTGTAGAACTAGGGAAAGGGAGCAATGTTAAGGAGTTAAATAATAAAATTAGCTATTAATATGACTTTGTGAGGTGAAAATGTAGGGGAAAATACTAAGTCCATGAAATGAAACTTAGTTGTATTATAGAAATGGAATTCAGAATAGTGATTTTTACACAAGAAATGTGGCTTCTTTTCCTTTAGTCAATTGAGAATTTGACTTGGACTTGGTACTGGAATGAAGTGATATAAGACTGTTGGGCAGATCCCAAGGTCTTTGGGGAGTGTTGGTAAATGATCTTTGGGGGAAAGGGGAAATTAGTCATGCTTCCATTGTTATGTCATCACACTTCTGCCATGGAGCCAATACCCTGAATGGGATGTGTTCTTCTTTGATAAGCCAAATGGTGATGGCACTTTTACTTCTGCAACCTCACACTACCTACCCAACTTGATAATCCTAACATTTCTTCTTCATTTTAACTGGGTGCACTTAGATTAGCAAACCCTGATTGTCCTCTTTTTCTTTTGACTGCCCTCCTATCTAAATCTACCCTTATCTCTTCCAATGACCCAAATTAAGCAGTTGGGCTCCTTCATTTCTCTACCTAGCTAGTCATCTGCCAAGCTTAAGCTATTTGGATAAGAACCATTCTCTATTCCGCAACAAACAATTTAAACATGGCATGGTCCAAATTGAATTGCTGGGCCATCCATCAAGTATGATTAGCAGCAGTATTTGCACATTGTGATGATGCTAATAAGATAGTAGTGGCATTTTGACTGGCCACTTTCCTGGTCTTTGATTTGGGGTTCATTTTCACTATTCTTTCTGACCAAGATTTTCTTGCCTTTTGATTATTCTTTTAAAGCATACCCTCTTTCCATCTTTTAATTTTCCTAGTCTGTATACCAAAGATGGAACCTTTGCAAGATGCAATGATGAACATATTTAGCCTTTCCACTGTCAATCATGAAAAATGAAACCTATTGGTATAGGAACCTAACACCTCCCTTGAGGCTATGCAAGCCTTAATTCCTCCTTGTAGGCTCTTGCTATTTCTTCTTCCTCCAAACTTTGAGGGGTTGATCTCTAACATGTGGATCTCTCACTGCCTTCTTATCTGGTTACTTTTACATGATTTTTTCTAATTCACTAGATACCCTCAAGAACTTGGGTAGCTTGCAATATTTGGCCATATGGCCAAGATTGTCACATACGTAGCATCTAATCTAACCAAGAAATGAAGGAAAGGCCTCATATCTCCTAATATTCCTCCTATTGCTCTTTTCATAAAACCTACATTCAACAACCTTATGGCCAAAATCATTGCATGAGTAGCAACAACCATAAAAGGGATTTTTATATCTAATTGTTGTTGAATTTTGTGAAGGAATCAGTCCTCCTTGGTTGTTTTCTTGATAGTTCTTTCTATCTAATACCTTAATCTATTGCATTCTTTTGCAATTTACTGCAATATGGTTAAGACTTTGAAAGTTAAAGCATCACACATCTCCCAAGGGTGAGAATGATCTTCTAGGAAATTTTCTTGGCATGGCCTTTGGATTTTCTTCCTTGAGCTTCTTCTTTGATTGTTAGTTTTGTTGATTGCTTTCATTCTTACATATTTTTCTACTACTATCATATGTTTTACTTGTAGATGCAACTAAGATTGTTTTTCCTATGTGAAAGTTACGATTTGATTTTTCATATATATAATTTTGGTTTATGTTCAATTGAGAGGTTTTCTTCTCTAAAACATTCCTTAATTAAACCACTTTAGCTTTTAATCTCTCACATTGATCCTTCTTTTCTCTCTACTACTTCCTCATTTCCTCTCTAACTCACCTTCCTTCTTATAGGTGAGTTTGTAGTCTAATGATTTCCTCCATGAAATTGTACTCTCTTCTTCAAATATTTGGAGAATATTTTTCAAATATATATTCTCTTCTAATGTTGCATTAATTTTTCCTTGATCTTCAATTGATCTCTCCTTTTCTTCATCATTTCTCCATATTTCTATTCTATGTAGTGCATGTAACCTATCCAAGATCTCTCATGCAGTCTTGAGATCCATTATTTTCTCAACATCCCAATTGTGAAGATTATCATGCATTACACATGGCTCATGCATCCAATAGCTAAGATTGATTTGATAGTGGTTTATCAGGATAACCATTTATCACCATTTTCCAAACTTTAGATTCTTGAGTAGATATTTTTTATTTCACCTTCTCTCCCCATGCTCAAAAAATTTCAGCATTGAGATGAAAATAATCTTGATAACCTATGATTTCTCTTGATGCACCTTTCTACAATTAAGCTACAACGAAGACACGGAGTTTGATATCAATTGTTAGAAATGTAGATCGCGAATAGGGGAGGCGGTGAATTAGTAATAATAATCCTTATATAATTTTTATTTATTTTCGTCGGTTTACTAAATAACAATACACATCAATAAAATCAGTAGATATGAATATAAAAGAAACATAAGATCAAAAAATACAAGCATGCAGAAAGAAACACAAGTATTTTTGGTGGAAACCCTCAAGGGGAGAAAACCACCCTGTTACTACTGCGCTGAAAAATCATCTGATACAAAGTTTAGTTGGCCACTATTTGCGAGGAGCCACCACTCCTTTCACAATTTAGCTCGTTACCATTGACAAGCAACCACTACCCTTGTAACTATTGGAAATAATACCGAGAGGGGGGTGAATCAGTATTATTAGATCAATAATTTAATTTCCAAAACTGATTTGTATACACTACTTCAACTCAGTGAACTAGCGTGCATACGCAACTATAGTTAATACAACCAATGTATATGTAGAGATATTTTGATTTACCCAAATTATCATACATTGAACTTGAACCAGTATATCATGAATTCATTAGATAGAGTAGTAAAAGTAGAATAAAGCATCACACATAAGCAACACACATGAACACCAAGATATAAGGTGGAAACCCAATGTGAGTGAAAACCACTTACTGCTGTCGTCTCTGTCTGTTTTTAATAATAAGAAAATTTTGTTTACAATTTTTCTGCTGGTGCAGTCTTATACCAGTACGCAGTCTTCTACCTACAGAAGGCTACAACCTTCTCTCGTTCTCGAGCTTCTACTAGAACGGAGCTACAACCCCCTAGCTCTTTTACTAGACGATATGTTTACTAGTATGTAGGTGCCGACCTACAGAAGGCTACGACCTTCTTTCTTCCTCTAGGGACCATGTTTCATAAATTTTTAGACTGGATCTATTAACAACATTATAACTGACATTCAATCATCAAATATATCTGCATCACCCAATCACCTTTTGAACCAATCACAATTGAATCAATCAATCACTTTGACAACCCATCAATCTAATCATTCAAAGTATTGTCACCAGAGTACAGTAACCAGAACCCAAACTAGAAACCAAAACTCTACAACAACAACCAGAAACAATTGAAACATACTTTATAAGGTATACGCCACTTCCATGTGTAGAACCTGCGTGTGTATGCGCTTTTACCAAAGTGAACCAGTGTACAGATCTACAAATCAAATTTATGATGTATACGCTTCTTTGATATGCAGAACCAGTGTGTATACACTCCTTTTCTAAAGTTAACCCATGTACAGATCTGTAAATGGTGATTTAAACATTACAACTGTTCCAGATTTCAGTCATACCTAGATCATCATATTTACACACTACAACATGTGCCAATTATTCAGATACATGATAAAACCACATAAAGATAAATCATTTCAAGCCTTAAGATGCCGATACATCATTAGATCTTATCCTTCATAAAATGCTAAGGTTCATCCTTGGTTCAAATCCAGCAATGCACCATAACCCAATAAGCTACATACTAGATCTCACACTTCATTAGATATTCAATGCTTGTGTGTTTTGGCCTAATGATCTTCTCCTCCTTTCATAGTTTTAGGCCTTTCTCAATACCATGGACCAAAAACACTAAGGACCAATACCTTGGATCAAATACCTAGGGTCAATACCTCGGACCAAAAACACTAAGGACCAATACCTTGGATCAAATACCTAGGGTCAATACCTCGGACCAAATGCCATGGACCAATACCATGGATCAAAATACCATGGACCAAATACTTTAGACCAAAACTTAGTTTTCCAAGGTGTACACGCTTTTCCTTCTGTGAAAGTGTGTGTCTACATATACGTGACCTGGATATCGTGAACTTGCATGTATACGGATCTTCGTCAATGGTGAACCTGCGTATATCTCTCTTTCTTCATTTTGTGAAGATTGATCTACAATTCTTTGTTGTTTTTGCTATATTGTGATCATTCATCTGAGTGAGCTGCCATCAAGGACAATACATGTCTCATAATGCCAACAATCTCCCCCTTTGGACTTGATGGCAACAACCACACCAAGTCACTTCTCTCCCCCTTTGACATCAAGGGCAAAGGGTCATGCTCCCCCTGTGTACATGTTGAATTCTCTGATATGCTGAAGTGTGCTGATTGAGCTCTTATGAATGAGTCCATGCTCCCCCTGAGCATAAGCAGAGTCTGCAAAAAGATGGTCTAAAACATGACTCTATACATATATCACCAATAACTCAGACATACATGCATCTCCCAATCAAGTGGGGATATGCCGAATTTGACTCATCTACCCAACCAAGTGGGGATATACCAATTGTTTATACATGACAAAAGCAAGAAACATTACATCATCCATCCCATGCATAGCGGGGTTACAAATTAGGCCTTTTCATGAACTTTACATTAAATGATATACATGATACATGTAACACAGACCAAATATTTTAAACAAGACCATGATAATCATAAGAAACTATCATCTGATTTGCACCATCTGTTGGGCCTCAAACCTGTACTCATTTACCCATCCTCCCAACAGCCTTTTCCTACTCATTTCCTTCTTTTATCATCATTTCCTTCATCAACTTGTTCAATTCATTGCATTATAGGACTTTTTAACATGATTTGCTAATTGTGCTAATGGTTGACTGTTGCTTTAGATTTTTGGTTCAAAGTGCTGCAATTCCGCAGCTCTTACAGGTTTCCGCAGCCGATCTCTGATTCTGCAGCCGATCCCAGATTCTGCAGCCATTTTCTTGTTTGATATGATCCAGGTGTCTTCCAGAGAAAAGAGCCACATGGGCAAGTTTGTATGACTGTGTACATGGTATGTGTGCTATCAGCTCACCCAAACTGGCCGTCGATACTGCTGGTCAACGCGGAGACAGCTCTGGTCAAATGACAAGGTTGCAAACGGTGGCACGGCTCTATGTGTTCGGTTAGAGCACGTAAATCACAGCTGGCTTCTCCTTTAGCCACGAAGATTGCAGGGAACAAGAATCCAACACCAGATTTATTAAACCATGATGACCATTCCCTAGATCCGTGCGCGGTGCTGCTGAACGTGTCTTTTTCCTAGCTGTTAGTTAGCTTAGCTTATGCACAGGACAGTTGATGTTCTTGCTATAAATAAAGCGTTTCCATACGCTGAATAGTTAGTCTGGTTTAGTTAATATTTTGCTGCTATAAACTCTATTTTGAAGACCTTTTTATAAAGCGTTTTACGCTTCTCACTGTGTTTATTATGAGTTGATTTAATTCAAAGAGGACAGTTCTGTTTCTATCCGTGTAGCTTATCTTTTAATTGGTTGAAGTGGATGGAGGGCCCCTGTCTGCTACAACCATTGTACAGTAGCCTTTGAATTTACTTTTCTGCATTTATTTTTCTTTACTTGATCATGTATATTAATGTACAGTTTTGAATTATGTTGCTTTACATTTCAGTAATCTTCATGATTGATCAGTGTGTTTTTACAGCTTTGATTAGGAGCTCGGGACAATGTGCTTTTACTTCTTTTTAACACTAGTGGCATCTGAAGTTGTCTTATCTCAACTGTTGACTTTTTGCTGTGATTTTCATTAGTTACTTGCTTAGCTAGTTTCTTTACTTGGTTTACCTTATCAAGTTTTGTCAAGTTGCCAATATCTTAATGGTTCTGTTTATCATAATTCACTAACTTTTATGGGACCAAAACATTATCTAACTGCAGCTTGATTTATTTAGTTTTTAGAATCATATTGCTAATTCACTCCTAACTCCTCTTCTTCACATGATCAATTCAGCTAAAGGCAGAATGTTAAGGAAGAATTAAGTAGTGTGATTTGTCATTTAATTTTTGGATTACTAGAGTAGTTTTTTTTGCTTTCAGCAGAGTTAGTGTAAATATTATTTTCATTTCTATTAGTAGTGAAGGTATTGGACTAGTGCCATTAGTCTTTTGTTTAATGTTTTGCTTTCATTTGATGCTTTAATTCCATTTCAAAGTCATTATTCAAGTTTTCTCTTTAGAATTCAAGAAGCATTTAGAAATCATCACATACACACACATTCATTCACTTGTTTATAACTTCATCACATCATATTAGGAAGATAATTTAGACATAAACTAAAAACGACAAAAGAACTAGGAAGGGCTCCTTAAGTATATATTGTACACTTCACTTCATCAGCTTACGAGCCCCGGGTTGACAATTTATGATAGCAATTTAGACAACACTAAATTGACCAAACATTTTGGCGTCGTTGCCAGGGAAGTGAAAATTGGGTAGCCAATTCTAAAAAAAAAAAGATAAAAACAAGAAAATTTCAAGAAAGGAAAATTAACAACCTCTCAAAGTATGCTCTCCTCTTGCACTTAGAGTGATCTGGAGGATCAGAAAAGAGAAAGTTATTGGTTTAATAGTTCCTTGAGTATGCTCTCTTCTTGCACCTAGAGTGACTTGGAAGATCAGAAAAGGAATTATTACCTTAACTTGAAGAAAAAATAAAAATGATATGCATAGAGCAAGAGATTCTAGGGGAAGGTTTTTAGATGGAGCTAGAAGTTCGATTTTCACAACTCCATCCACTTCAAGAAATAGGCAAGAGACACCTTCATCATCTCCAACTCATACTCCTAGCTCTAGGATTCCTGGAATCCAAGAGGCAGTAGTTGACTCTCCCTTACCACCTATTGAATCCGAAGGAGATTCTTTCCTTTCTTCCACAGGGAGACAGATTGTAATTGAAGAAATAGAATCACCTGAGGAAGAAGGAGAAATTCCTCCTCATTCACCCTTGGTAGAGGAACCAGAGAACTTTGAGGTCTCTGAAGAAACTACCATGGAAGAAGAAAGAGAAACCAGACTTGGAGGAGGTAGAGGTAGAGGTAGAGGTGGAGGAGGAAATAATGGAGGAGGTAGAGGTAACAATGGAGGAAATAGGAATGGAGACAATTCATTTGGATTTCCCATAGTCGATGATGATTCCCGAGCCACAATGAAAAACATTTCGCCATCCGTCCTCCCAAACTTTCATGGGTTAAGAAATGAGGACCCTGAGACATTTCTATTTGAGTTTTAGGTCGTATGTCAAACTTATGATTATCTGGAAGACGCTCAAAAACTCAAACTGTTCCCTTCAACATTGAAAGGGGCAGCATTGAAATGGTTCATGGGATTACTCACTCAATCCATTAGTTCTTGAAATGATATGAAACAAACATTTTTGGATAGGTACCTGGACTATTGTATGCCCACCAATCACAAGGATGAGGTATTCAAGATGGTGCAAAAGGAAGATGAAAATTTGGAGGATTTACTCGAAAGATTTCAATACAACCTGAAAAGAGCAAAAATGAGTAACTTAGATGAGGAAACTTTGAAAGCCCTTCTATTAAAAGCCATTAGAGATGAATGGATAGATATTTTGAATATGATGGGAAAAGGAGACATATCTCAAATTCCACTTCATGATATAGCAGAGCTATGTGTTCATCTCTCACGGGGGAAATCTAAAACTCAAAAAGGGCCTAGAGATCCTTCTCTCCTCAGAGCAAACAAATCTGCGACTGGATCGGTAAGTAGGGCTGAGATTGGCAACATGCTTGATGAATTCAAAACTGATATCTTAGGAAGTCTTAGTGAGCAACTAGACACTCTTAAGATCCATAATAAACAGAAAGCAGAAGCTGAAGCTTTAGCTATCTTTTTCCCGAAATGTAGAAAGAAACATGCTCTAAGGGAATGTCCCTTGGATGCAAAGGTTGTAGAAACATGTGTAATCTGTTCAGAGAATCATGAAACCAAGGATTGTCCTTCAATCCCGGGCCTCAAAGCTGTCTTTCAAGAAGATCCAACTACCATTGAGTCTCTCTGTTTTGTTGCAAGGAGACCTTGGAAGGGGCAACAAAATCAAGGGTTTAACAACTCTACGAATTTTCAACCCCCACCAAATTGGAATCCTTGGCAACAACCTTGGTCCCAACCTTAAAATCCTTCTCAATCATGGATACAAGGTATGCAAAATCCTTATGGGAGATTTTCTCAATTCTATCAATATCCTCCATCTTTTCAAAACCAACAAGCTCCACAACTTCCAAATCAAAACCCACAACTATCATTGCCATTTCATCAACAACAACCCTCTCAACAGAATCCAAATTCTCAATTCTTGCTCCAACAAAAGTCAAATCAACTTCCTTCTTAGCCATTGCCAAACCCTAATAATAAAACCCCTCAAAATTATTTCATGATGGAAGGTCTACAATTTCAATTTCCTGCCTATATGATTGTTCCTCTTAATGATGCACAACTCAGATCAGGTAGAGTTCTAGACAAACCGTCTATAGATGTTCAAAAGCAAAACATTTCTGAGGAAGATTCTCTTGAAGCCAATAAGGGTTCTGAAGCATCTCTTCAAAACTCAAACACTCAAAAAGGAAAAGAAAAAGAGTTAACCCCCATAACTCCTATAGTTGAGCAACCTGCATCTTCATCTACACCTCCTTTTCCTGAAAGATTACAAATTGACAAAGGGGTGGAAAAACAAATCTTGTTGCCTGACTATGACTTTCTAGATGAATTGAAGAATGTTTGTATCAAGATTCCCTTGTTAAGCCATTAAAGAAATTCCTATTCTAGCAAAAACAATAAAGGAGTTAAGTCTTAAAAGACCAGGAAGGAAACCGAGAGATATAAGAAAAATCCACCTGGTAGGAAAAATTGCAGATATCATGATGGGAAAAGTTACTATGCAGAAGTATGTAGACCCTGGTAGTCCAATTGTCAAAACAACTATCAA
>APFE031033512.1:180392-190612 GCA_000404065.3 Pinus taeda
GTGTGTTGTATTACAGAGGTGTCATAGGATTTTAGATCCTCATAACTCCATGCAAACACATCTTGAAACTCCTTAGAAAGGTCAATGTATTTGGGCTTTTGGTCAGGAGGTAATGCAGCAGATAGTTTTATGATTTTGGGTTCTTTCATTGTCCCAATATTATGCTCTTCTATGGTAGTGTTCAGGGGCTGTAATTTTGGTTTATTGGGAACGTCATTGGAGTCAAAAATGTCTTCGAAAGGGGCTAAACCTATTGGAAGAAAATTATCCTTTAATTGTATCACCTCTGTTTCATACTCAGCTAAATCCTCATATTTATCTTGCTGGATTTCTTGTATGTTGTGTTGGTTGAAGATTGTAGGATATAGCATTTGATTAGCTGTTTTGGGTGATATTGCTTGGTTATTATGCTTACCATGTATTTGTGGTTGATTTTCTGTCTCAAGTAGTTGTGATTGACTTGCTGTCTCAGTGTCTATGTTTAGACCTGCAAACTCTTCTTGTAAAGTCAGAAAATTGTTTATTTGTGTGTCACTATCAAACACCTGCCAGTCCTTTACATTGTTTGGGACAGATGGTCTGTGTTTTACTTCGGCTGTGAAACAGTGATGGGGCTCAAAAGGAAGCTTGCAGGTACTTGCAAACGTGGCTAAACTATGAGCATAGAGGTTTTGAGCCCTAGGAATTTTGGTGATTTGGAATTCGGTGAAGGACTCTAGTAGCTCAGTGGTAGCAAACCTGTAAGACCTCAGTCTTTTGTCATTGGTGACAAAATTGCCTTTCACTTGTTGGATGACTAGGTCTGAGTCTCCTAGGATTGACACTTTCATGGCTTGCAGGGATTGCATTAATTTGAGGCCTAGTAGGAGAGCTTCATATTCAACCATGTTGTTAGTGCATCTGAAGTTCAGTCTATAAGCTCGGCCCTCTGCATGGCTGTTCTGTTTATTATGTATCCAAACTCCAGCTCCTGCCCCTAATTTGTTGACTGATCCATCAAACTCTAGGAACCATAAGATCTCTTGTTCTAGGGGATGCTGAATAGTATCTCTATGGTTTGGACTTATGAGTTTGAGTTTAAGATGTTTATTCAGTTTACCTTCTAGGACAGTCTTCTCATTTGGTGGGATCAGCTTTGTTTCTAGAGAAGTAGTTTGTTTATTTGACTCCTGATCCTGTTTAAGTGTCCTGGTTTCATCATCACTTGGTTTTTCCTCCTGAATACTCCCACCTTTTGACTCAACCAATGTTTCTATGCCAGGATTTCTTTCATTGATATACTGATCTGTTTTGATTGTCTTTTCTTCATTGTTTGTGTGACCTGTATTGTCATTGAACAGAATATATGAGTCTATGTCAGAATGGACAGCATATATGGGGAAGTTTTGAGGCTTCTCTGCAATGCTGACCATATATTTCATGAGTGACTCTCTGTATAGTCTCTTGGGTTGACCAAAGACTGTGATTGTAGCATATGACATGTCCAATTGAAGGGACCCTTAAAGTTTAGCTCCCCATGATCTTGACAATAACATCCCATACTTGGGTGGGATATTAGCAACCACAACATCCATCAAGATTGTTTTGTTCGGGTATTGGACCAGGGATACACATAAGTCTTTTATTAGGCCTAGACATTTAACTTGGCTGGAATCAAATGAGAACAGGTCCTTGTATGGCCTAGTGATATCTAGATTCAGCCTTTCCATCACAGATTTTGGCATTAGGTTATGAGAGGCCCCTGAGTCAAACATTGCATTGTGTAGTATCTTATCATGGACATGCAAGTTAACATAAAAGGGTAGGATCCCTGTGCCTGCCGTTTTTCCATCAACCTCTGGACCAAAAAACAATTTTGGGGTGTCATCCAACACATTGACATTGTCTTTGCTTTGATTGAGTTGGAGGGACTTCTCAATCTGTTGTTTATAGATTTCATTCTTGGCTAGCTCTGCAAGAGGAATGGCTATTTTTAGTTTGCCAATTTCGGCTTCCAAGTCAAAGGGTTTTTAAAACTGGGCCTTAGTGTTGTGGGTGACCACCTTTTCTTTATTTGGCCAAGTTTCTTCTTAATCTTGGGGTTTGTGTTTTTCATTCACCTCTTGAGGTCTTTTGCTTGGGTTGGGACGTATTGATGATGTAGCTGGGGGATTTTGTATTTGTTCAGTAACTTCTTCAACAGTTACTTCCTTTGTGAGTGAATCAGCTGTATTCATTTGTTCTGTTACTATGGCAATCTTGGGCTGCAGTCTATCCTTGGTTTTTTCAGGTTGTGTTATGTTTACAGTCCTACTTCTTAGTTTGTACTGTTTATGGACTTCATAGACAACAGTGTCATATCCCTGTTTGAAATCAAATGATTCACCTGACTTTGTTTGGAACTGTTTACTGTCTTCTTCTTCATGATCTTCTTGGCTTAGGAAGACTTGGTGCTCATCATCAAGACCCATTAGGTGGATATGGGTATCATCCACTTGCTCTTCTGATGTGGATGTTTCAGCATAGTTTTCTTGAAATGGAGGTCTTATTTCTGGATCATTATTAGCCTTACCTACATTAGGGTTTTGATTCCTCCTAAAGTTTGGATTCCTGTTGGAGTTGTTTGGTGGTGCTTCCCATGAAGACTTCCTCTCCACAGATTCTACCCTGTCACCCAACCTCTTCATACTAGAAATTATTGCATCTAATTTCTGGTCAAAGGCTGAGGGTTCCTCTTTAAAGGCAACTCTCTTTTCCAATCTAGCCCTGTTCCTCTTAGCAATCAGGTTTGCCTCAACTGTGACAGCAACCTTCTGAGCTTCTTCAAGGGTTTGAGGGGCTCTTTCTTTTAATTGGTAAACCATATCAGGGTCAAATCCATCAGGTAATTTGTATAGGGCCAAATCAGGGGGAGATCTTAGGTTTTGGGGTATTGCATTATATACATTATTAAACCTGGCACAGTACTCCAGAACTGTTTCTTGGGGACCTCTCTTAATCATGTCATATTCACCAAGTATATGAAGGGGATATTTCTTTTTCTCCCATCTGTTTGTGAAGGATTGGTAGAGCTCATCAGGGGTTGTGATGGTATTTGCAGGAAGTGATCTGAACCAAGTTCGAACATCACCTGTTAAGCTTTGGAGAAAGATTCTCATCCTCACAGTATCATCATCTATCTTGTAGTTCTCAAAATGGTCTTGCATTCTCTTAGCATGCTGAATAGCAGTGTAAGGGCCAGTGGAGTCAAAATATGAGATTTTGGCTTGGTAATCCTGAGGTAGAGCCACAGGATTGGCAGGTAATTGCAGAGGTGCATACCTCATAGCCATTTTCACAAGGTTTTGGGGATTGACAAGGACAACTGGGATAACAGGAATAGTGGGTACCACAGGGGTAATAGGTATGGAAGGATTTAGAGTGTTGGTCAAGGGGGTATGTGTGGGGGAAGAAGATGTGGGTGGAGGGCTCTGAGACGTGGATGGGGAACTAGGGGAGTTAGGGGTGGAATGGAAAAGTACCTTGGTTGGAGTGGAGATGGGGTTGGGGTGAACTGTCTCTGGACTAAGGTCAACAAGGTTTTCTGGCCCTTGCTGCTTCTTAATGAGTTTGGAGATTGTATTAGGATTCTCAAAGATAGTGGGAGGGTTTGGGTCAGGATTAGCCCTAGTGTACCAAAGGTTCTTCTTAGGAGCCAGCTTCTGAGCTAGTCTTTTTGAGTTTTTTAGGAAAATTTTGTATAGCAAGGATTGGACAGGATTTTGAAAGACTCTAGGTATCTCCAAAAGGATACCTGAATCAACTCTTCCTTGAGGCTGTGAGTGTTGGTACAGAAACAACTTTAAAGGCTTCCTAACTGATCTTCAGATTTCCAGTGTTATTTTGGCAGGCATACAGTATGATCTAAATCCTGAAGGTCCCCAGTGGAGTCGCCATTATGTTAACACCCAGGTTGTTCCCTATGACTCCCAAGGGAATATGGCCGGGGTAACCACTAACCAATCTTTGGATTACAGCTTCTAGCCCAGATGTAATCAGAGAGGGCTCTCTCTATTGGATTTGTCTCTGTTCTATGGAGTTTTTAGGCTAGTTATGAGGTAAAGGTTTGTTTGTTTTGTGCTTGGTTGGGAGGATGATTTCTGATAGTCTTGAAATGTTTTCTGCAAATAAACTAATCCATTGGGAAATGGACTCTGTAGCTGTTGGTTTCTTGAGATCCTGACTTAGTGCAGATGGAATTACAGGGCCTTTATATATTTCATGAAACAAACTGTGAATTGTGATAATGAAATGTAAACAACCAGTGAAAAGCAGTTAAGAACTCTTCACTAAGCTGGGATGTGAGAAAGGGACCTATTCCTAGGAGCAAAACTTGAATTCCTGAAACAATGGATCACTGTGATGATATAGTGTGAAAGGTAGCAATTAAGAATTACACTTTCATTACCATAACTGAAGAAAACATTTATAATAGCTTAGATTGAGGTTAGGCTAATCTGTGATTAAATCCTGAGACTATTCTTTTTCCTTGCTATTAGATATTTAAAACATGGGAAACATGAAAGATATATGAAAGATAACAAACATATAACACAGAGTAACAAGAAAACTTATTGAGTCATGAGATACCAGGAATCCTGCAACATTCAGCCATACACTAGCAAGACATCAAGGGACACAGAGCTTCGGAAATTCCATCGTCCTTTTATTAATTCTCTGAAGATTTACAGTAGAAGAGGAACATAATAGATCTCAAACGATTTCTTACATCCAATCTCCAACCCCTACTAACAAATGCGAGGGGGAATATATAGAAGTCTATTACAAAATATCTCAGGCATTGAGTCGTCTAAGAAGTAAATATCGCACCAACTTGTACATAGATTGTAGATAAAAGTTATTACAATCTTTAATGAACTTTAAAGGCTCTTGACTCCTGTCAGAACAATTTTGACCTTTAGAGCTCACGGAGTCAGTTGAGCGCTTTGTTATAACTGATGAATGATGTGTCTGTGCAGTTGTATCTTCGTGTAGCTTCTCGGCCCTGTCACCTGTGACTGCTGATGCTGCTGTGGTGTCCGAATACCTGTGCTGAGTTGGCTCAGCCCCTTTCTGCATACCTGTTGATGTATCTTTGTCTTCCTGCGTATGAAAATTCAAATATTTTCAAAAAGCAAAATCACAATTGCTGACTTTGATTTAACAGTAACCGTATCAACTCTTCCCACACATCTGGTGAAGGCAACTGATGCTTCAAAATTGACCCCATGGTCTCATCTGCCTCTGTATATTTGTAAAAATGGGGAGGCTCATCTAACAAATGTGTGATTTCATTCATAATAAAAAACAAGTTTTCTACCCTGTTGAAGAGGATCTGCCCTGTTACTGGTTCTGCTTCTGTTGATGAACTAGCTGCCTCTGAAATCTGAGTTGCTGCAAAATTGTTTACTCTCTTAGCATATTTCTCATGTGAGAGTAACTTTCCTGATGGATCCAATGGGCTAGGAAGCCCCCTGTTCTGCAATGCCATAAACCTGTTCTGGAATTTGTTGATATCTGCTTGCATGTCCTGGGTTCTCCTTTCCAGGGTCTGAATCAGGTTTCTTAATGTCAGGACCCTTTTGATTAGTGAGATGGTCTTTGTCCTGTTTCCAATTGCCATTTTTATGAGCTGGGAGCTTGTCCTATAGTTTAGCACGTCTATCATTCTAGTGGCAATCTCAGGCATACTGCCTAGAGATGCCCTCGCCCTTTGTATCTCTTTGCGTGCTTTTCCAATGAGCATTATTTGCTCATGGATGGCCTCAATATACTCCCACTGATCTGTTATAGACTGGCCAATATTGCCCCAGATGACCCTTTTAAGCTCAGATGTAACTTTTTCTAGTGTGAGCTCTTTTTCTAGCTCAGTAATCCTTTTCTTGAGGGCCTTTACCTCCCTCTCTCTTTCAGCCACATTTAGCTTGGACTTGTCATATTTTTCATTTATTTTTGCTAGATTGTCCTGGGCTTGACTCAGCTTTGACATCTGAGATTCCAAGACTTGAATTTCATTCCTCAGCTTTTGCATATCAAGGCTTTCAGCCTGCTCTGTTGTTGGTGTTGAGGTGGAGGGAGCTGTCTATTGTTCCTGTTGGCCGGGAGGGGCAGTAGTTTGAGGGATCTCCTCAAGATTTATTGTTTCTCGAGGTGGCTGTGAGGTTTGCCCTGCCTCCTTTTGCTGTAATGCTGCCTGTAAGGTGGCCTCTGATTCCTGCAGCTTTTCCTGAGTTTGGATGAGCTCTTTGTATAGTGTCATCAGTAGAGAAGCTGCATCCTTTTCCTACCTTTGCTGGGCAACCTCTTCTGTTTGTGGGTGAAGAGTTGCTAGAATTTTTAATCTCTTTTTTAATGCTGCCATATCAGCATCCCTTAGCTTGAGGACTTCTTGCACAACCTTAACATCTTTAGGATCATGCCCAAACTCTATTATAATTTCTTCCAGAGCCTTGATCCTATTATCCTTAGCTTGAGAGGAAGCCCTTTCCAACTGAAGCTGTGCAGCAGTGTTATTCAGGCTGTTTTGCAGCCTATAGTTTACTAGGGTCTTGTCTGCCAATGTGGCATAGACCATCTCACCCGTCTGTTTATGCAGCTCTATTTGATCCATTGGGTGGATGTCTTTTGACAGGACCTCCAGATTGGTCCTTATGTAATCTGGAGCTGATTGTGGTTGCTGCACTGTTGGTGTGAAGTGGCTCATGATCATTTTCCCTTCATGTGCATCAAATGCAGACATGAGCCTTTGTTGGTTGGTAGGAGCCATATTCAGTAGGTGATTGTAAATTTGCAGCTTTATTGGTTCATTTCTTCTCTTGATATCTTTGAACTGCTGCTTAATGCTTGTTTCTACTCCCTTCCTTTGTCCTGAGGAGCTCACTTCTCCTAATGCTGCCCTGTCTTGCTCCTGTTGGAAGGAGCTGGCTGAGGCCTCCATGCTGGGCATTTCTTATTCTGAGAAGGGATTTAATCTTTTCCTCTTCTCTGGTGATGAGGCAAGGGGAGTTTCCCTATCTCTTTTTCTGTTTATATCCTCCCTTTGAGGGGTCTGGAGGACGGAGGAGTCAATCCTTGAATCCTACCTTGGGGGTGCCATTTGCACTGGCTGCTGCTGGGCGGCCATTGGGGCCTCTGTTGTTTGTTCCCCCTGACCCTGTTGGTCCTTTTGCTGTTGTTCCTGCTGGGGTGGCTGCACTTGACCCTGTTGTGCTTGTGGCTCTTCCATATCCTTCTCCTTGCCCTTACTTTGAGCTTGGCCTGTGGTTTGCACTGCCCCTTGATGTGTTGTAGACGATGAGGCAGCTGCTCCTACTTGAGGCTTTGGCAAAGTAAGTACCTGTGAAGGAGATTCCAAGTCAGCCATTTTTAATAGATGCCTTCTAGCTCTTTCATTTAATTCTTCTTGAGTGACTGGTTCATCCAGTGTGCCCCTTCTCCATTTTGGTTGGTTGGCAAATCTTTCAATGTAGGGCATGCTCACATGCTCATAGCTAGATAGCTTGTATTTTAGCCTTCTTTGGGATATGGATTGATTAGGGTCATAGGGTTTCCAAAGGAAACTGGTTTTCAGGCCAAGGCATTCTAGTTTCCTGTCAGCTTCTTTCCAGCCTTCCCTTTTGTTCAAGACAAGGTGGCCCAATTGATTTTTCACCTTTAGTTGTGCCTTCTTGCCCCTGCCTGCAAAGTGTATCATATCAACATTGCCAAACTGTCTGAAATATTCTAGGGCAAACAGTCTCATAGGCACATACTTAGGCAATCTGTATGGGTGTAAATCACACCCATATATTCTGATTACAGTATAGTGTTGGTAGAAGTACCAATGCCCTATGCTGTATACCTTGGATAGCTGCAGAATCCTCTGCATCTCATCAGTCAGTTTTGGAGGAGGTGAGCTTAAGAATAAGGACATGGCTGGATGGATGAAGAGGTCTATGAACTCATAATATGTATATGGAGAGTAGGCGCTGTTATGAAACACCGAGGTCCAATACACCACTGACCTTGGATTGTCGGCTGCGTCTGTTCTCTTAATCTCAAAGGAGAACTTCTCATGTTGATAATACAGGATGAGATGGTAGATGTAGGAGGTGTATCTGAACACCTTTTCTCTGGACAGATTCAAGAGTTGCTCATGCATCTTATCTGAAATGTATGTGGCATAGTCATAACAGACTGGACTCTTATCAGGGGAAAACATAGTCATCATCACTAGCACAGTTTCATCAATGAATTCCAGTGATTTGTACCCCAAGATGGAACTGATCATGTCTGCAAGATCTAACCCCAGCTGATTGAGGTAGCCATCAAAGATAGGAGGGTGCAGCACAGTGTCAGAGTTTGTAATGAACAACTGGTTGAGCTTTAGTATCTGTGCATTTGTTAGCATCTTGGCTCCTTGGTTGATTAAATGCCTTAGAGACAAGGGGACCAGTTTCTTCTGGGTCTTGAACTGCAACATCTCTCTGATGGCTTCAAGGGTTATGCAGAAAACTACTGCTCCTGTAGGGTCAAGCACAGCCCTTTGCATGGGGTCATAGCAAACAGCACATAGATGAATCAGGTCAGGGAACTGGTTGACCTGAGGGAGCCTGAAAATTGGGAGGAAGGAATCCCAAATGCCTAGTATGTCTGTCCCATCCTTATTCTTGTCCTTAAGTTCATTCAGTAGGTGGATGTGGAACTTACTTCTTGATGAGGAATCCTCTGAGATTTGGTAGTCCAAGTCTGCCAAATCCTGCCACTCCAATTGTCTCTGAGGGGCATTCAAGGGAGCCAAATTGAGGGCAATTGGTGCAACTGGAGTCTCCATGGTTGTTTGGGTTCTGTTTGATAAATAAGCTTCTGTTTCTTGGGCCAGAAGAGCACTGCCTGAGAAAAGGAAAATTTGAAGAATGCAGGGTAGCAGGGTAAGTCCACAGCAATTGGAATACTGTTTTGGCTCCTTGAGAAGGGAAGTTATATTGTTCAACAGACCTTTCTTGAAAATTGAATGCAGGTTATGGATTTCAGTTCACGACTGCGCGAATGAAGAATGCGGGTTTTTCACTGAAATTGCAGTCTAAATGGCTCGGCTGGTGAAATTCGACCGTCAATTTTTCAAGAGGGAGCCGGGTGTAAGTAGCTTTTCGGTGAATTTAAGCGTTTTTCTGTGTTTATGGTGTTCTTTACATTTACAGAAAAAACCAGGTTGCAGAGAGGTTTTTACAGACAAATACCTATTTAAATGGACAACCCGGGTCAGAATAGCTGGTGGGTAGGCGAGCTAGTGATCTACTGGTCGTTTTGAGCAAGTTGGTAGAGTTTTCCTCGTGAAATTGCATGTAGAGGAGCAGCTACATTTTTTGCAAAAAGTGCAAAAAGCGCGAGAATTTTGACAAAATATAGTTTTTTCGGGTCATTGGCGGCTTTTTTAAATGACGTCAACATGACGTCATAGGTGACGTGGCGGCCTTTGACTGGTCCACGGAGGCGGTGAGGTGGCGGCGAGGTAGACGAGTGGTGGATAGGGCGCGCGGTCATGGTGCTGACATAAGCAGTAAGAGGACGCTTACGTAGGCGGACAGGTGGCATCATATCGGGCCCCCTCCTATACGGCAAGGAATCTGTTAGAGGGGGCTCTGATGGAACATGGGGGCGACGTGTGGACCCCACATGACATCAGCGTCTGACAGATATCGGACGATATCTGTCGGATGCCGGGACCCCTCCGATACGAGCTTCGACCGTTGGATTTAAAGAGCCCGATCTGACGGTTATCGAGACGGGGACCTGCACGGAAGATACGGACAACAGGCGGGGTTTAAATAATAATTTTCAGTGGTAATTGCGCCTGGCGGGACCCTTTGGGATTTTAACAAATTTCAATAGTTTTCAACGTATTCCTTTGTTAAATCAAATATCACCGAAAACTTTGGAAAAAGGGTCGAAAACAATGGTTTTTAACAAAATTTTTGCAAAATCGCAGATTATTTCAAAACTTAGGGAAAGAGGGTTTTTATGAAGTTTTTGCATAAACGCGCAAATTAGCCCCATACTTAGGATAAAGCGGGCTAAGTGGGATTTATCACATTTTTTGCCTTTTAAGTGGGTATAACGGTGCAAAAGGGGTTTTTCAAGGGTTTTTAGGCAAAAATGGAGAGTTGGCTAGGCAGATGAGTTCTGATGGAGATAAGAGGTTAGGCTTGGGTTCTTGAGCTTAA
>APFE031033512.1:206189-233433 GCA_000404065.3 Pinus taeda
AGTCTAAGGGGTCATAATATAATTAGAGCCGACATAACGATAATAATGTAAGGGCACAATAATAACAATAGTGGGCTTTTATGGAGCACAATAATAACAATATGGGGACTACATGGGCACAACAATATAATAAGGGGGTTGTACTAATAACAATAAGAGGTTACACTAGTAGTATAGGGACCTAACAATATTTATAAGCACTGGTTGATATCAATGGAAACAATACAATTCCAACATTTACTCCCCCCCTCTTGGTATTAATTTGGTGTCAACAATTGGTATCAAAGCCAAAGGTCTCAAGTTTGAAACACATTTGGATCATGTTGGGGGGTATTATTGGACTTGGAAATTCTCCTCATGTGTTTCACAACATGTTCTTAACTACCTCTTGAGGTTTTGTTAACTCTGGTGATGTGTTTGTTTACTAACACCTGCAAGTATTGGTGTAACAACAATCATGATACTAACAATTGGTATTAGAGAAAGTTCTTTTAGAAATAGTTTAACCATTGCAAGGTAGATCCAAGGAATTATGGCTAATAGAAGGAAGAAAATGAAAAGTCATATAAAAAGAAGAAAAATCATATCAAAGGTTGTGAAAGTACAAGAAATGTACCAGATGCTGTAGAAGTACAAAGAGATGCTAATGAATACCATCAATTCCTACTCATGGATGGAGAAGAGCTACCAAATGCAACACAATCCATTTTGGAAAGTAGATCACAAGAGACAGTGGATTGCCCAGATTATCTTACTCTAGATGTACCATTTTTAAGTGGATTAAACTATGTACTTTGGAAGGTAAGAATAAGATATTATTTAATGACCTATGACTTGGATGTGTGGTGCTCTGTAGAGAGTGGAGAGAAGAATCAATATGATAATCAAGCCAATAATATTATTCTAAAATGGATTTCAAAGATAGATTATGATAAAGTGACATATTGTGAGACTACAAAATAAATGATAGATAAGGTGCATTACATATATGAGGGAGAAAATCAATAAGTACTAGAAAGGTTGAAGATCCTATTTTCTCAAGATTGGAGCTAACTATAAAGAGGACCACTATATCATAAATTATCAAATTGTTGATTATCTAGAGGATGAATCTAGAGACAAAGAAAGTATTATTAGGGAAAATTAATTGCTTAATAAAAAAAACTAATCACTTGAACATTAATTATCAACCTGAGGAGCATATTTTTTATTTCAAGGAAATCAAATAAATATATGCATAACAAATACCAGCAACTAACACTAGTTCTATATGACTGTGTTCTTTACTATCAAGCTCATTCAATAAGAAATAAAATGTAAGACTTGAATAATAAAACTAACATTTAAAATAAGAAAGTAAATGACAAGAAAAACAATTATGCTAATTACACAACTTGAATCATTGCTAAATTAAACCACACATTGCTGAATTTGAAATTTAATCTATTGCACCCAACATATTTCAAATGCTAATGTAGAGCAGTAAATTAAATGAAATCTAGAAATTGGATGAATTAACAAATCTGGAAAATGCAGCAAACAACAAATTAGTTAAAAGAAAGGAAATCTACTTTAATGAATGACAATTGAAATTCAAATAAACAAACACATAACTACACTAATTTACATGTTCAAGACAACACCTCATCCAAGTTAGTGGCCCCAACTGCCCAAGACTCAGTTCCGCCTTGAGAAATAACTCATATCAGATTACAGATAACAGATGTAGAACTCAATGGATAATTTCCTTCATTAAAATATTTCCAAGAGATAATTACAACAGAATGAAGTTCTTAGCTTTGCCTCAAATTCAACAATTGTTCAGATGCCACCTCTCATCTCTTATCTCTTATCCTACATCCTATCTAATAATTTTCCATCTCCTATCTCCTAATTATCCCCCCATTATCCCCCTCTCTTTGATCTCTATTTTCATTTAAATACCCAAAGAGAAAAGGGAAGTTATGAAAAAGTTGATTACAAAATGATTTCCATTACAATTTTGGACTGATTACATAATCTCAATAAGCAATGTCAGACCTGAAATATCTTACCATCATCATTCAGCTAGAACAAGTCGAATTTGGTATTTCAATTGGAAGAATTTGGAAAATGGCCATAACAACAAATCTGAGAAAATCACCTTCATAAAACCTTTTGTTTCTCTCAATCCAAGCCGAAATTTTGGAAAAATGCTCACCACAAAACCAATTTGGTCCATTCTACGCAAAACCCATGTCTCGGATTTTCCAGATTCATCTTCATTTTCCTGAAACGTCCAACGTAAAATTGTCACTTCTTATCCCAATGAATTTCTGAGTTGGAATATTTGATTATGAGCTGGAAATCAAATTTGCAATCTGGAAAAGATCTTAGAGGCTAAAATAGTGAGTGATATTATAAAAAATTCATTAATAAACCATCATTGGAAAAATAATACATAATAATCTTCAATATATTAAAAATAAAGGAGAAAAAAATAGTATTTATCCATAAGAGCATAAATAACTATAAAATGGAATTATATGATAAATTATGATAAATGACGTGATAAAAAAATGGTAGAAATGGATGAAATAGACGTTAAAAAGTGATAATATAATGACAAATTAGTGGCTCAACAAGTACTAATGAGGAGTGATCTACATGTAAGTTGTTATTCAGTTGTAAATGTAAAAGATCATGTCATCTTACTCTTAATTGGTTAAATGCAAGTTCAAAAAATAGTTGTCATAAAGGAATAATACAAAGTAAAAGAAAACCCCATAAGGAAAATAAGAAAGATCTCATAACTATTCATCTAAGAATATAATAAGGGCACGTCTAGTAGTGAAAAGGAAGGAATACTTCTTATGCCACTGGAAGATATTTTTGAGGTTGAAGGATGAATAGATCATGGATGTGAAATTGTTACTATGGTGAAGAAGCCAAAGTATATTTTGAAGGAGAGTTGATCAATGGTCTCAATGAACTAAATAAGGTCAAAGAAGAAAGCACAAGATTGAAAGAACAATTGTAAATCGTTGAAAAGGAACATCATATTGATGAAGAAATATCTTTAAGAAGAAAACTAGTATCTTCTATAGAGGAGATTGAGAATCTTATAGAAATGAATCAAAAGCAAAGAAACTTGCTGCAAGAATATGAGATCAAGACTTAGGATTTTTTTTTATTTTTAACTGGGGCATTGCTAGTACACATTTTCTTGAAACATTTATAGCTTAAAATAATCATGATTGGTGTTCAGTTAATCATCCATTAAACCATGCAAGAGAAGTAAAATAAACCATGAATCCATGAGACAAGAGACACAAAAATCAGGCCTGAGGCCAAGGCAAAACCCACAAAAGGAAAACCCAGACAATTCTTCCATGTGTGTGTGTGTGTATGTGTGTGTGTGAGAGAGAGAGAGAGATAGAGAGAGAGATACCATAGTACATCAGTACTTCAAAAGAAACATCAATAGAATATCCATACAGAGACCTAAGAACAAGATGAAAACCCAAAAACCTCCTCTTGAATTTTCGACCCTCCTTTCTCCTTCAAACATTCATTGGAGCAAAAGCTCATGTGAAGATAGATCAATGTGTCCAAATGATGGAGGAAGCCTATATTTATATAGAATTTTTGGGGGTCAAGTGGGTGCCTCTTAGGGCCTAGCTGACCTAAGAAAATTTGAGGTTGACTTGAAAATTTAGAAGAAAAATAATAAATTTTTAGGTACTAAAGGAAACTATTGTTATTTTGAAGACTCAACAAGAAGAAGACAAAATAATGAAGGAGGTAATAACAAACTAGTTGTCTGAATAAGAGGGTCATTATGAGAAAGTAGAAGATGAATTTTTTTCTTATGAAATGATATAGAAAAGAAGAACAATCAATTGAAATTTGAGAATAATGCATGCCAATATCATAGATGATATCCTCAACAACCAAATATTTCCCTTGGTTAGATATGGACTTGGATTTCATAAGGGAGAATCTAGTTCATATGCAAGTGGAATCAATAATACAATACCTAAACAACCTATAGCAAAAAATGGAAATAACATGAGAAACAAAAGAGTGGGCATGTACCAAAACCAATAACCAAGAAATGAACCCATAAATGTGTCTTTTTCAAGAATATCATTCGCTCCAAAAGGAGTATGGGGGATTTCAAAGGAAGAATAATAACTCCTTTTCTCCCTTGTTGGGTGAAGTTAAATGTTACATTTTCCATAACTATGGACATGTTGTAACCAATTGTAGAAGTAAATTCTTGAGAAGATCACAGGCCTTCAAATCCCACGCATGGAGTAGAAGTATAATGAATGCAAGGCATAGATCTAATGTGAACCACAAAGCATATGATCTTCTTGCCACATATATTGGTCATGTAAGAGCCTATACATGTAGAAATATTGGTCACATGGCTATAGATGGTAACATATCTAGTTTCATAAGGAAAATCAAGTAAAAATAAGAGCTTATCTAGAGTAAGCCTACCAGGAAGCTAGAGGAGAATGTGCATGCCATAAAGCAACTTACCAAGGTCTGGAAGAAGAAGGAGCAATAGTAAGTGAAGTTTGGCCTTGTTCTATGTTTGCTAGAAGAGGATGACCAATGGTACATAGATAGTGGATGTTTCCATGATATGTCAATAGATAAGAGAAAATTCGTTTCCTTGAAGAAAACCAAAGGCGACTATGTTATTCTTGGAAATAATGTCCCAAATAAGGTGTTCGGAAAAGGTAAGCCCATTGTTGATGATAGAAATACAAATGTAGTTGATGTGTTTTTGGTTGATGGATTAAAGCATAATATCTTGAGCACGAGTTAGATAGTTGAGAGAGGCAGTGAAGTCATCTTCAATTCTAAACGATACGCCATTAGGAAAGAAGTATCAAAGAGAGTGATAGAAAAAGGAATCAATATGCCAGATAATGTGATGTACTGAAGGGTAGAGCATGCAATAATAAGAGATTGAAGACAAACTCTTCCTCATCGGGTTCTTAATAAGAGAATCTAGTCCCCACTGCCATCTACTATTTTGATATTTATTCACAAGAAGATTGCAGAAGAGAAATGAAGGGTGCATGGTGGAAGGGGGATAATATGTCAACATCATGGATTGCATGAAGAAGAAATTAAGTTGCAGAAGAAGCATAATGTGTCAATGATCCTGAAGGCAAAATCAGGTCTTGCAAGAAGTTTGAAGGTACATGAGGTCAAGGGGACTTCTACATGGAGTTAAAGGTTTGAAGGTTTGCATATTATTTTCCATTTTTCTTTCACAAATTTTTTGTAGTAGATACATATCTTGTAGTGATGAGTGAAAAGCATGTGAATCAACCTAAAATGATTTTATTTATCAAATAGCAAGTTGGTATTGTAGCCCTTGTTTCAACCATGTATTTTCATATGTATCATTTAACATTCTAGATGATAGCCATGGTTTGGAAAGAAAATATTCTTGCATGTTGTAAGAGGGATTAAGAAGAGTAGCAACAAATTATTTGAGAAATAGTCATGAAGAGTGAATTCATTTAGAAGAGAGTAGCCCAAGAAATGGAGATGAGGGTTTGCATTCTAATTCATATTATTTCAAATCGATATAAGATGTATGCATTCACCTTTGAGTAATTCTTGCATTAGGAGGAGTAGCCTCATACATGCAGAAAGGAGTCTTGAGTAAAGAAGAGATAATTAGTCTAGTGCTTCATTGGACCAAAAAATTGGAGAGTTGATAATGGTTGAGAACAACCATGGAATATTATCAAGGGGATAATATCTAATCATTTCCAGATTCTACAAGAATATCATTGTCGGCATGGTTGACATTGATGTCACATTGTTTGCAAGAGCCACAAGAGTGAGAAATAGAAGATTTGTTGATGTATAATGTCTAGTCTTTCATATGTATTAGAGATTATTGCAACAATTAAGTGTTTCTTTAGTGATCCATGGTTATCCTAGTACTTAGATATATTTGGCTACCCTTTACCATTGATGCCAAAACGAGATAAGTGAGAAAACATTGCATAATTAATGGTTTTTGTTTTGAAATGTGAATAAATGCATATTTTCAGACGTAAAGGGGGAGAATAAGAAAACATTGAAGAATATATGAATTAGAAACAATCGATATCAAAGGTAGAGATCTTAGTTTTGAAACACCCCTAGCACAAGTTGGGGGGATATTGTTGGACTTGGTAGTGCTCCTTGTGTGTTTTGCAACATGCGCTTAACCACCTTTGAAGGATATGCTAACTTTGGTGATGAATTTGTTTAGTAACACCTGCGAATTTTGGTGTAACGGAAATCATGATTCCAACATTCTCTCCATGACCTATTAGCTTCTTGGCACCCGAAAGCTTTAAAATGATTGACTATAGAAAGAACCACAAAGTGATTATGTTGATTGACAATTTTAGCACCAAGAATTTTATACATAAGAGAGTGGTATAAGACAAACATTTTTGTGTTCATCCCATATCTAATTTTCCAGTTATGATACAATGAAATGTAGGGGTTGATGTGAAAATGTGAAACTAGAAAATGGTGAGTATCATTTAAAAATTCTCATGTTTTCTATTGAAATTAGTGGTTGTGATATAGTTCAAGGGGTATAATGGTTATGCAGTTATGAATCTTCACCATGGATTTCAAAGAATTATAAATGAGCTTCACACAATGAATGGAAAAAACATACTGTTGGTGGCTGAATTTGTATGTTTTTACCCACCTTTTTACCTTGTTTCCTATATCCATTTTTCACCATTATTGGTCAATTTACATTCTAAACCACATAGGTATACCTATTGTCATGTCGTTATGAATCATTAATCAATGAATCATAGTCATAGGAGATTTTTTCCTATGTGGATTTCTTATTCGATTATTCTTGAATATTTGGAGGAAGCATGATCAAGGTCATGGTTCTACAATGGTGACCATCCAGATGGAAACGTTATCTTGAGACATCATCTGCAACAGTGGATAAGTCTTTTTATCAATGCACTACTATATTTATATTATGTTTCGCTTAAGAAACCACTATGTAATTGTAGGAAGACAACTATCATAATTCTAGGAGTTGTTAGTGTTGAAAATAATACTGAGAGGGGGGGGGGTGAATCAGTATTATCTAGTTCTTTTAACAAATATTCCTTATTTACACTTTGAATTATCTTTGCATATCAGTACCATAAAATAATGAGCATGAATAAGAAAAAACAGATAGTCACATCAAAGAACACCAAATATAAGGTGGAAACCCAATGTGGGTGAAAACCACCTGCTGCAATATGTCTCTATCTTCTTAGAAACTTCTTTTACAATGGTTTTGTACTGGTGCAGTCCTTTACCAGTGCGCAGGCTGCAACCTGGAGAGAGCTACAACTCTCTCTCGTTTTCCAGTCTCTCCTGGAAGGGAGCTACAACCCCTTACTTCTTTTCTTTCAAGGACCACTTTTCATAAATTTTCAAACTGGATCCATAAACATCAAATGATCATCAAGTACAAGTAAATCATCCAGTCAACCAGATCAATACATATACAATGAGAGTCATCAATCAGATCTAGTCCATCAGATCACATAAAGATGAGTCATTAAGAAGATAATCAATCACTTCTTAGACTGTTGTTATCAGATCATAATACTAGAAACCAGACATCACTTCAACACCCAGAACACAGCAAGGATAAACATGGACAGCTAAATTGATTTCAAGAGAAGTACGCAGCTTCACCCATGTAATGCCTGCGTACAAGTATGCACTATTCTTCTGTGGCACCACGGACCTCTGCACCTGCGCCTTCTGTGGCACCGCGCACCTCCGCACCTGTGCCTTGTGTGGCGCCGCGCACCTCCGCAGCTGCACCTTCTGTGGCGCCGCGCACCTCCACAGCTGCGCCTTCTGTGGCACCGCGCACCTCCGCAGCTGCGCCTTCTGTGGCGCCGCGTACCTTCGCAGCTGTGCCTTCTGTGGCACCGCGTACCTCCGCAGCTGCGCCTTCTGTGGTGCCGTGCACCTCCGCAGCTGCGCCTTCTGTGGCGCCGCGTACCTCTGCAGCTACGCCTTTTGTGGCGCCGCGTACCTCCGCACCTGCAGCGCTTCTGCGCGTGCGTATCTCTGCGCTTTTCTTTCACTGCACTTGCGTGCCTGCGGGTATAGATAATTTCAAGACTTCAAGAATAACCCAGACTGTCAGATCTACAGATCTGATCATGCACTCGAGAGATCACCCTTCACAGATTCACTTTCCACTTCACTTTCATATAGATCAAGCTTTTGAAACAATAACCGAATATTTCAGATCTTAAGATATTCAATTTGCAAAGGATGATTAGCCAAGGGAAATTCTTTGCTTTATATAGGCAAGCTCCTCCTAAAATCATGGATCAATACCACGAGCCAAAACCATAATAACACAAATACCGTCAACTAAATACCAAAGATTAAACATAAGAAACCCCACGTGTGCTTTTCTCTGCCTTGAAGTGAGTGCACAGGGGGTACGCACCTCCTGAACGGCTCACCTGTGTGTCTGGCTGCGGTACCTTCATAATGTACCTGCGGGTACGCATCTTCTGAACTGTTCTCCTGCGTACTTCTAAATTTTCAACATATTGAGAGCCTTTCCACAGGTGTTGCCATCAAGTACAACATCTGTAACATATAGCCATACCAGAAACATAATGCCAACAGTTAGTGTTGAAAAATTGTATAAGTATAGTTACGGGGTTGTGAAAGTCAGAAGTTAAGATCACAAGGAATTACGTTAACTTTGAGTCTGTAACAAAATACATGTATTATCCTTTTGATTCATTAAATTCTGATCTTTTGAAAATTTCATGAATTTTTGATCTCGCCACAGCCTTGAGCAGGGAGTTGGGCCCAATCTCCTCACCAGGTGCTATTGGATAGATGTGTGAATAGGTTTATTTCAGTTAATTTATTTATCACTGTGAATGATTATCAGTGTGTTGTTGTGAGTCTACTTTTTTGTTACTCTTCTTTCTGTTACAATCATTACTGTTATTACTCTTATTCTTTGTTACATCTATGACTTGCTATTACATCTATGACTTGTTATTACAGTTATCACTTGCTGTTACAAATTGTTAAGTTTATAGTTGAATGTTTAGTACTGGGTAGGGAAATTGTGGCCTCCATATACTTTGCATGATAGCCTTCAAAGAACTCACAGAGCTGTGGTTGACAATTAATGTGGAATTAGGTTAATTTCATGATTAATATCTAGACATCGAAATTTTGGCACCATTGTCGGGGAGGCTATTAATGGTGCGAAAGTATGACCAATATTGATCATAGGACTAATCTCTCATCCTGGGGAGGGAATTTTTCACCCTGCTCTAGATCCTGAGCATTAGATCGTTTTTTTTGTTTTGATTGTCTTGTTTTCTTTTTCATAAGAACCACTCTCTCATCTTGGGAATGGAAGCTTTTATGTCGCCATGTTTCAGGTCCCGAGCTTAATTTTGTGATTGATTTGTTTTCTTTGTTTTCTTTATTTTTAGGTGCCACTCTCTCATCTCGGGGAGGGAATTTTGTACCCTTATCCAGGTCCTGAGATTTTGATTTGCTTGAACTTTTTCCTTTTATTTCCTAATTATATGAACAAAGATAAAAATAAAACGGGTAGAGGAAGACCCCCGAAAAGAAGAGGGAAAGTTATAGGTAGAAATAGCTACATCCAAGAGATCATTTCAAGAGCTGAGTCAACAGCATCATCACAAGCTTCTATTAGGGTGAGATCTCATACGAGATCTGGAGGGCAATTGGTTTCACAATCTAAAACTTCCCCAATAACAGAAGTGCAATTCAGGGAAGAAGGAGTACCAAGTAGAGGATCTGAGGAACAACATATTGCAAGTTCAGAGGAAGAATATTTGAGGGAATTATCTATGCTAATTGATCAAGGGAGCACTATTAAACAACCTCAACTAGATGTTATAGAACAACCAAAGCCAAAACCTGTTGAGATTCCAAGTGGGTATCAGAAGATATTCAAGGCTCCTTCAACCTCTTCGATTGAATTTCCAATTGGAGATATCATAGGTGATGCGCCTATGAAGCCTATTGCTTTGACAACATTACCTAATTTCCATCGTCTTTATTCTGAGGATCCAGAAACCTTCCTTTTTGAATTTGACGTTGTTTTTTGGGGTTATGATTATATTTATGATGCTTAGAAATTAAAGATATTCCCCGCTACTTTGAAGGGCATATATTTGAGATGATTTATGGGTTTAGGGGGGAATATATTGCTACATGGGACGATATGAAGATGATTTTCCTCGAGAAATATCAAGACTACTACAAATCTTGATATGTGAAGGAAGAAATATTTAAGATTACATAGAAAGTGGATGAGAACGCGGAGGACTTTCTGGAGCACTTTCAATATATTTTGCGGAGATCAGGCCATCATGATCTGGATAAGAATATTTTGAAAATAATATTTCTCCAAGCACTAAGGGAGGAATCTTTGGAACTATTAAATGTTGTAGGAAAAGGAGATATATCACAGGAGGAATTTGATGCCACCATCAAGTGTTCTGGAGTTACAAAAGGAGAGATTGGGAACTTGATGGATAATTTGAGAACCGATATCCTAAGCACACTATCATCATAGTTTGATGTGTTATAGGAAAAACAGAAGCAGATAGAAGCATAAAAGGCTATGTACATTTTTTGTCCTCAACGCGGAAAGAAGCATCCACTGAAGGAATGCCCATTGAATTCCATCGAGACTTGTGTGATATGTGAACAAATTAATTCCACTAGCAACTATCCATCTCTTCATGGACTGAAGGAAGTCTTTCAGAGAATAAATGAAGAAATGGATCAACTATATTTTATGGGATCAAAGACACCATGGAAACCATGACCATAAAACATGAATCAAGGTATGCCTCAAGACCCTTCTCAGTGTTTTAATAATCTAAATTTTTGGCCTCAATCTATACCTTTTTCACTTTCATGGTCATAGTCTTATCAATATCCAATGCCTTGGAAACCATGGTACCCTCAATTTGGTTCAAACCCTTCATGGTCCCAGAATTGGCATGGAACTTCTCCTCCTCCTTCAGGACAATTCTCCTAACCCATGCCACAACAACGACTACAGCTGAATTCTAATGCGTCCACTTCTAATCCTCCTCTTCATCTGCAACTGCCTGTTCAACCCAAGCCAAATCCAAACAATCAAGGGGCTCAGCAGGTTGAGACACTCAACCTCCCTGCATATAGCATTGCCACCCGAATGTAACGAATTGAATATCCAGTCTAGTCAGGTGGTGAATAGTCAGACTTCACCAATGATTGTTGAACATACCGATGATGAAGTCTTAGAACCAGAACCTAGAGACTTTACTAGAAAAAATAGGGATGGGTCAATATAAATTCCTATGAAACAACAAACCCCTTCACAAATGATTGTTACTAGAGGATGTTAGAATGGTCTACCTTATCCTGAGATATCATCAGGGAGAAAATGAAGTCATCCTGAATTCGACTCTTTAGGGGAGCTACAAAATTTATTTATCAAAATCCTGTTACTTCAAGCTATGAAGGATGTACCAATTTATGCCAAAGAAATTAAAGAATATTGTTCTAAGAAACCTGGTAGAAAACCAAAGGATCCACTCACTATTCACGTTATGGGAAAATTATCAAACATAATGCTGGGGAAGCCTGTACCTGTTAAATAACGGGATCCAGAGAACTCGATTTTGACAGTACAGATTAATGGGGTTGATATCCCAAATGTATTGGTAGATTTGGGGATAACAATGAATGGTATAACCTCTGCAACTGTGATTACCTTGGGTCTGTGAAACCTTAAATGAACTCCCACCATCCTAGAATTGGAAGATTGGTCTACTGTAAGACCAATAAGGAAGCTAGAAGATATAACCATTTCAGTAGACTCATGGCAATATCCTGTTGATATTTTGGTTTCACATACTCAATCCCCAGTTAGTGGACACCTTTTGATTTTAGGAAGACCTTGGCTTGTGATCACATATGCTTAGATTGGGTGTCGGTCTAGAAATATGGCAATATCCAATGGGGAAGTTACAAAGAATCTTATCCTTTACCCCCTTGTCAAACCAAGTTCTCTAGATAAACCAGGATTTACCATGATGCAAAAATCTCCACCTATGGAAGAGCTTGAATCCGAGAATGAAGAAGTTAGACTGATCCTTATAATTAGTAAGGCTCTTTGTTTCAAGGATGAGACGAAGGATGATGCCATTAACACCTTTCTTAGCAGTCCCAACTCTATTTTTGACCCAACCCGCCAACTATTCGAATATGTCATAAGTTGTAGCGTTTAGGAAAATATGGAACTAGAAACAAAAGTTGGAAATATTCCTGTAATTATACCCTGTGACAACATTTCTGTAGAAATTGAACCAAGGAAAACATTGAGTGTTAATCCTAGCCTTTCCCCCTCCCAAACTGAACGGTTACTAGAGGTCCTTCGAGAACATAAAGGAGCCTTTGCTTGGGGGAATACAGATATGAAAGTCATCCCTGTTGATTTATGCACTCATCACATATACATTAAAGAATAATGTCAACCTGTTAGATAACCACAGAGAAGAATGAACCCTGCCTTAATTTATTTTGTCAAATATGAATTACATAAATTGTTATATGTTTGTTTCATTTATCCGATATCGGATAGTCAATGGGTTTTCCCACTAGTCATTGTTCTTAAGAAGAATGGAAAGTGGCATATTTGTGTGGATTACAGGGAATTAAATAAAGAAAATTTAAAATATCATTTTCCCCTACCCTTTATTGACGAGGTCCTTGATACATTAGCTAGAAAGAAGTTTTTCTCCTTTCTATATGGATTCAGTGGATAGAACCAGATATAAATAGCGCCTAAGGATCAAGATAAAGCCACCTTCACATGTCCTTTGGGGACATTTTCCTACTGATTCCTCCCATTTGGTCTCTGTAACGTACCCACTACCTTTTAAAGGGGAATAGTAAGATTTGTTTATGATCTAATCAATGATAGTATTGAAATTTACATGGATGACTTCACCCCATATGGGTATTATTTTGAAGAATGTCTAGAAAAGTTAGGGAAAGTACTTAAAAGATGTATACTGACACATGTTTCTCTTAGTATAGTAAAATGTCATATGACGATGGAGGAAGGAATAGTGCTGGGACAATTTCTTTTAGCTGCAAGAATTCAGGTTGATCCGGCTAAGGTAGAAGTGATATTGAATTTTCCTTTGCCTAAGACACCGACACAGATACATACCTTTATTAGTTATGTTGGCTATTATAGGCATTTTATAGATAACTTTTCTAAGATAAGATTCCCACTTTTTCAATTGTTACCTAGATATGCAGAGTTTGTGTGGACAAATGAATGTGAAGCAACCTTTAAAGGAATCAAAGGACTAGTTTGTAAAGCTCTGCTATTACAAGGGCATGACTGGAAGCTCACATTTCACATCTCTAAAGATGCTTCTTAAACATCAGTAGGGGTGGTCCTCGGGCAACAGGAAGATAAGAAATTGTATGCGATCTATTATGTCAGCAAGAACTTGACTCCTTCTGAACTAAACTATACGGTATCTGAAAAAGAGTTCTTGGTTGCTATTTATGCTATTAATAAGTTTCAGCATTATATTAGAGGGTATCCTACTTTCATGCACACTAATCATACAACTATCAAGTATCTGATGAATAAAAAAATAACCCTTGGTTGTATTACAGGATGGTTGTTGTTAATTCAAGAATTTGATATTACCATTGTAGATAAGCTAGGAAAAGATAATGTGGTTGCATATTTCTTATCTAGAATGGATACTAGTGATGAAGGTACCCTTGTAGAGGATATTTTTCCAGATAAGCATATTTTTGCAATTTCTACTCACACTCCGTGGTATGCAGATATTGCTAACTATCTTGCTACAAGAAAAGTGCCTCAACACTTACCTTATAGAGAACAGAGAAGGATTATCCATCATACTGCTCGCTATTCATGGATAGAAGGATATATATTTTACATGGGACCCGAACAACAAATCTGGCACTACATAAGTGAGGATGACATATATAGACTCCTGAAAGTTGCTCATGATGGCCCCTGTGGGGGATATTTTGCAAATAAGTGGATAGGTCATAAGGTGTTGCAAATGGGGTACTATTATCCCTCTATTTTTCGTGATACAAGGAAATATGTTCAAGGGTGTGATAGTTTCCAATGGATGGGTCAGCCTGGTTGGGTAGATGAGATGCCACCACAAACTCAAATAGTTATTGAACCCTTCCAAAAATGGGTTATTGATTTCGTTGGGCCATTCAATCCAACATCACATCAGAAAGTTCACATTCTGGTTTCCATGGACTATGTCACAAACTGGGTAGAGGCCAAGGCTATTGTGAAAGAAACAGGACAGGTTGTCTCGAAATTTTTATTTGAAGAAATTTTTTCTCGGTATGGAGCTCCTAGAGAGATAGTTTCAGATGGAGGGGCACAATTTACATCACCTATGATAGCAAGACTTATGAAGAAATATGGAATCAAGCATAGGGTAACATCTCCATATCATCCTTAGGTGAATGGCCAAGTCGAGAGCACAAACAAGGTATTGGAAAATATTCTTACAAAGACTGTAGAAAACAATCGCCGAAATTGGGCTGAAAATATTCCTGAGGCACTATGGGCATATAAAACAACATGGCGAAACACAATAGGATTTTCACCATATGAGATTGTCTATGGGAAATCCCATTTATTTCCGGTGGAATTCAAAATTAAGCCACTCAGGATAGCCCTTAAAGTAAGTTTGAATCTCTCAAAAGCCCAGACACACTGACTAGAACAGTTAAATGAGTTGGATGAAATTCGTTTGGTAGTTGTCCAGAATACTGTTGTAGTTCAGCAGAAGTGAACTAAATGGAATGACAGATTTATCAAGAAAAAGTTGTTTCAAAGGGGAGATTGGGCATTGCTCTATGACTCTCAGTTCAAATGTTTTAAAGGGAAACTTTGCTCCAGATGGATGGGACCATATGAAGTTGACACGTGGTTTGATAAAGGGACTGTTAAACTTATAACAATTGATGAGGCACATACTCCTTTTCTTGTAAATGGACATCACCTCAGACTATGCCACTGTCCAGCTTCTAAATCCTCCTTTTTCAAACATTTCTCTAATAATTCTAGTTTTGAAATTATTAGTGAAGAGAACTCTTCCTCTTCCCTTCTGATCTAAATAATAATAACAACAATAATAATAATATATCTATATATCTAATATAATAAAATGTTGTTACTATATCATTATTTTTCCTATGGGTATCTCCTCTGGTGTTGTTACTCCTCTGGTGCTATTACTCCTCTAGAGTTGTTACTCCATGGTAATGGCGATTTCCTCTAAGTACTTTGGTGTTGTTACTCCGTCAAAATGTTGTCTAAATACTCTGGTGTTGTTATTCATCGAGATTCCGACTAAGTGTTCAAGCGGTTCTGTTACTCCTCAGGTGCTATTACTCCCCCGATGTTGTTAATCCTTAGGTGCTATTACTCCCTTCGATGCTATTACTCCTCCACTGTTGTGACTCCGTCAAGGTAAGTTTCTAGGTACTTCCCCGATCGAATTTGTGGATTTGATCGATAAATCATTTGACATGAATTGATACGACCATAGACGGTCATCCCCTTAGTTGGGGAGGGGGGATATTATAATAAATATGAAGACACCATAATTAAAATGAAGTAATGACTTGTCGTATCACTATTGAACCCTGTGCCAAGTGCATACATTCCACGATCCCCACCATACCTCGCATAGTTATCTATATGTATTATGACTTAAATAAATACAATTGTGTTAATGGACGGTCCATTCCAATGCTGTGAAAAGATTTCCGTAGTTAACACTTATTATTACCATAATCTGCCATGGATTTTTCCATATTTTACCATTATCTTTATGAATTTCACTCCACTAAACCCTGTCACCACCACAACCCTATCACTGCAATTTCACCTGCCGACACTCCTCCTCAACAGTCTTGTTGTTACTCCAATTGCTACTATAAAGAGACTATAGAATGGGCAGGGAATCTGTTAGGCATGAACTATAGAATACAGTGCAAGTCTGGAGCAATCTAGACATATGAAAGGTCTTTTTAGATGTAGGATGGCATGTGTATTTTGAGAGGCTACAGGGATTTGACGAAGCCATCACAGTCAATTTTGCATTGAATTTGGATGGAAATCATTCCAGAGTGCATGGATTAGATATTCCCATCACAGAGGAAGTAATTTCGATTTTCAACAAATTTCCGCAAGGAGGGCATAAATGGTTTTCAAGGAAATATCCTTTTCTAGAGTTCCCAAAATTGTTCTTATTGGCTAGTGAAACAATAGTCTAGAAGGGTAAGGGGTATGATCAAAAGTGCTTGCCACACCCATGGGCTGAGATTGCATATTTTATCATGAGGTACATTACTTATAAAGGTTGGTTTTCTACTTTGTTTAAGTATCATTTTAAGCTTGTTGCATGCCTTCGATTTCATCATGCACGGATTCATTCTCTAGACATGCCATATTTTCTATGGAACAGTCTTCAGCTAATGGTGTAGTCTCTTTATCGGTCTCAACAAGAATTAGTAGTCCTTATAAATCATGGGCTAGTAAGACTATTAGTGGTGCATGATCTATCCCGATATTCTATGGCTTGGCCACAATTCACTGAGCTAGCAGAGGAAGAACTTGCAGTTATGATTCTTATAAGGGAGGATGAGGAATAATTGATGGCAGAAGAAGAAGAAGCCATATATGACACTGCTCCATAAGGACCAACATCCCTTGCTGGCTCAACGAGAGTAGAAGCAATGAAAACATGAGAGGATACAACCAACGCTGCTCAACAAGAACCAACGTCACCTATTGGCCCAATGGGAGTAGAAGGAATGAAGATAGAAGAAAATATAGTCGACGACGTTTCATAAGAACCAGTGGCGACTACCACTTTGAGGAGAGAATCGCCACCCTTGGATGAAATTGTAGATGGTGCTAACACACAAGAACTAGCATCACCAGTTCAAGAAAAGACGAGGCTGCAAGTGGTGCTGATACACAACGACTAGCATCACCTTCTCAAGCGATTAAGGAACTCTTGAAAGAAGCAGGGGCCATAGTCGAAACTACTCTACAAGAACTAGTGTCAAATGTTGAGCAAAAGGACAAACTAGAAGAAGCACAAGAAGAAAAAGAAAAGGGGGCACAAACTAGCGAGTGAGCATAAGGGAAGGAGGACCTGATGCAACAGGCACTAAGAGAATGGACAATAAATAAATCATTTTTTGTTCTTCGCTTCTTATGTCCTCACTAAGAGGAGCAAGGAAGTTTCATTCCCCTCGGTGCTTAGTGAAGGAATAATTCTTTCCCCCAATCTTAAAATTTGTCGGGGAGGTTAAAGGCACCATCGTCAACACTGTTACACAAGAACCAGTGTCGAATCATGAACAAATTACACAAATTGAGGGATTGATGATCGACACTGTCACATAAGAACCTGTGCTGACCAAAGAACAAACTGAAGAGACTATGGCTGACAATGTCCCCATAAGGCCATTAGAGGAGGAAGTTGTTGTTGACGCTACCACAAAGGGACTTGCAGTGGCTACAAAGCCACCAAAGGAAGGTGTGTAGGATTCGAGGCCTAAAGGAGAAAATGGTCAGGAAGTGGAGTAGTAACAAGAAAATGGTGTCGAAGACACTACCCCGCAAGGGCCTCCAGTGACTCTAGAACCACCAAGGGAAGATATGGAGATTTTGAGACCCGAAGGAGAAGACGTTGGGACCATTCCCTGAGTTGAGCACCAAACAGAATGAGTCATGGTAAAGAAAGAGCCGGTTGATGAATTTGTGATGCCAATACAAAAAACCCCACACTAGCTATGAGACTGGTCAAGGAGGTTTCTGTCAAACAAGAATTCATTGAGAAATGTGCAAAAATAAGGCCTGCTCTTAAAGAGAGGTACCAGTTGCAGTTAGGGAAAACATGCAGCTAAAAATGGAAATTGTTAAGTTAAGGAAACAGGTACAACACTTACGAAGGAAAGTGAGGAGGCATAAGAAGAATGTTGTGAGACCTAGTGTCTAAACCATCTTAGAGGCAGTGCAGATTGAAAATAGGCCCACAACCTCCGTGGCTACACAGATCAAGTCGTTTTTTCATGTGATCGAGGCACGTGAGTCTTTCGTGACTACAAAAATTCAAAAGTGGCAAGTTGTTGTAACTTGCCTTCAATAGGGGACCATTCCTTTAGAAGCCCACTAGGAAGGAGTGAAGGGATTTCATGAGCAAGTCATGAAAATAGTTACGGATTACATGGAGAAATTGGAGAAAGAGAAACGGAAGCAGGAGAAGCAGTAGAATAAAATCAAGGAATTGGAAGGGGAAGGTGTAGCTACTGAAGGCTGATAACGAAGAGATGTTTGCTCTGGCATAGTAGGTAATGGCCTTCTGACCCACTGCCCACAGCTACGCTCTATTCCTCCATGAAAAATATCTATTATTTTGTTTAGAAAGTGTCTGCTAGTAACTTAGCCATAAGATAGAAGACTCAATGTAGTTTTTGCGCTTGAGAAGCCACAATATTCTGGATCAACACTTGATGTGCGAACTCTATATGCATGATTTATTTATGGGTGATGATCAATCATTTAACCCAGTACCATACATGGGAGACATTCAATTGAGAGCCTTTACCTCCTACATAGTTAATCAAGTTAAATGGAAAAAGGCCTTCGACATGTTCGAAAATAATCAAGCAAACATGCCATTTGTCCTTCGGATGGAGAATTTTCGATCTGTGAATGTTTATAACATACACCAAACCCTCTTAGGGATCGAGGGATGGAAAGAACAGATGCTGAAAACCCATAAATGGTGCGTTGACATATGCACAAAACAAATTTTTACTTGTCAAGAGGAGGCTCGGGACAGCTGCTAGAAACAATGGATGTTATCATCATCAGTCATCAAGATACATGAACCTTTTGGGGCCCCCAATTTTGCTCACACTTTAAGCATGGTACCTCATTATATTGCATGCATGCAACTTCGTGGGGTCCGATGGATGGGTTTGAGTTTCTGATTCCCCATTATCTAGCTGCCAGCTAATTAATATACTCCAGCTTACAAGGTAGGCGAGGATTGGTGGAAGGAAGTCCTCCAAACATATGGATATAAGCCTCCGGTGATAGAAATGGCTGCAAAATATGATCTCGCACAAATTTCTGCTGATCATCACAACTCCAACCCCGTTCTATGTAAGCGATAAGATGCATGAGGAAATGCAAAAAGACTAGTTCAGGGGAGATGTTGGTGGCTGAATTTGCATGTTCTTACCGACCTTTTTACCTTGTTTCTTGTATCGATTTTACACCATTGTTGGTCAATTTACATTCTAAACTACACAAGTATACCTCTTTTCATGTCGTTATGAATCATTAATCAATGAAGCATAGTCGTAGGGGATTGTTGCCTAAGTGGCTTACTAATTCGATTATTCTTGCAGATTTAGAGGAAGTATGATCAAGGTCGTGGTTATACAATGGTGACCATCCAGCTGGAAGCATTATCTTGAGACATTAGATGCAATGGTGGATCAATATTTTAATCAACCCATTGATATATTTATACTCTGTTTCACTTAAGAGACCACTATGTAATTGTAGGCACACAACTACCATAATTCTAGGAGCTGTTAGTGTTAACAAATTATATAAGTAGAGTTGTGGGTTGTGAATACCTGTAGTTAAGATCACAAGGAATTACGTTAACTTTGAGTCTGTAACAACATACATGTATTATCCTTTTGATTAATGAAATTTTGATCTTTAGAGCATTTTGTGACTTCTTGATCTTGCCACAGCCCTAATCAGGGAGTTGGGCCCACTCTCCTCACCAGGTGTTATTGGTTAGATGCATGAATAGGTTTATTTTAGTTAATTTATTTATTGATGTGAATGGTTATTAGTGTGTTGCTATGAGTCTATTTTGTTGTTACTCTTGTTGCTGTTACAACCATCACTATTGTTACTCTTATTTATTGTTACACTTATTTCTTGTTGTTACGCATTGTTAAATTTATAATTGAATGTTCAGTACTGGGTAGGGAAACTATGGCCTGCATATACTTTGCATGATATCCTTGAAATAACTCATAGAGCCCTGGGTTGACAATTAATGTGGAATTGGGTGAATTGCATGATTCATATCTAAACACTAACACATACCCTCAAGGCACTTATATTTGGTTCCCACAAAATTATGGCCTTTCATTGTGTGGAGAAGTTGTTGAATAAATGGAAATTATGTTTTATATCATTGGTAATTTCTATATAAGAAATCAAAACCACAATATAAAATATTCACCCTAATTTGCAGGATGTTATCATTAAGCTTCAATAGGTACTTGAAATTCCATAAGATTTACCACCTTCATATGGGGAGCATAACCATGGTATTCCCCTCATTCTAGGAAGTCAACAGTCAATGTGAATCATTGTTAACACTCTTTGGCATAGAAAAATGAAGTTGAAATTATCATTAAATAATTGTTTTAGGTGGGGGTAATACATCTAATTACTATGCCTTACTCACCACTGGTGGTCATGTTATTAAATAAGGAATGTAATTGGTGCATGTGTCCTAATTTCTAGGATCTTAATAAGTTGATCATCAAGGACAAATTTTCTATGCCAATTATTGATGACCTCTTGGATGAACTTCATGTAGCCAATTTTTTCACCAAACTTTACCTTATCTCTAGCTACTGCAAATTAGGATGAAAGATACAAACGTCCCTAAGACCATTTTGCATACACATGAAGGTCATTAGGAATTTTCAAGGTTTCCTTTTGGCCTTTTTATTGCTTTATCAACCTTCTAAATCCTTATCAATAAGATCTTTTGACCATTCCTACGCAATTTTTTTATTGATTTTACTTGATGATATTTAGTCTATAATAACACATGGGAATACCACATAAAACATGTTGATAGAGACCTGTAACTCCTATATGAACATCAACAATTTGTAAAACCATCTAAATGTGCATTTGAATTTGTTGTCACCTAATACACACCTGGTCAAACATGGAGAAAATATTTAATCCACTTGGTGTGGCCTTGGGGGCGAGTATCAAGTTGAACAACTATCACTCAAATATCAACTCCTCCATCTAGGATAACTCCAAGAAAATCCAAGCGGGGTAGTCCCTCTGAGAAAATAAAACTAAGGCTTGATTAAGCTAAGTTAAATAAGAAATATCTAGGAGTTAATTAATTACATAAGAACACATCAGCAAGATAATTATAATATATCACTTTAAATAATGTAAATTACTTCACAAGTAAATGAAATAATCATAGGCACATATAACCACCCACAAGAAAGAGATGTAATAATAATAAACAAATGAATGAAATAAACTTAAGCAAATGATATAGCAGATGGTGACGAGTGCGAAATAGAGAGTACTTGTGAAAATAAATTGTCACGATAAGAGATAATTGCTCAAAAAAATAAAATGTATGTACTTGGAAATGAAAGTGCCAGAAGTAAATGTGCTTGAAAGTAATGTGGCAATGAAAAATAACCAAGTATTGAATGATGTAAAATAAAATGCTGTGGAATTTTCTTGGTACATTTTAGTAAAGTGATATTTCACTTGGATTTAGATTAATTGATAAATGTAAGATGGTGGATATGTGGTGATCCATATCAATGCACAATGTGAGATGTGTGATTGCAATAAAGTAAATATAACTAAGGTGTGCTTCCTTTTCTACCCTTATCTTCATTGGATTATGGAAAGCTACAAGGAGATCTAACAGTAGTAAGCTATCTTCAGTGATTCCCTTGATTTCAAAATTCATCCTGTTGCAAGGAGATCCAACACTAGGAGAATTTAGCTCCTAGTCTGATTTCACAAGAAAATGTTTACCAATTTCCCCCGATCTCACAATAATGAGAATAGAAGTGGTTTTTCGCTATTAAACTAAGCTAACTATGAAATTTTTTTTCTAGGGCCGGTGCAGTGATTAGGCTAGGCCCACAATGATGAAAAGCATAAGAGAGCCTGATGGGGCTCAATACTCTTTACAAAAATTGAAATCTAATCTAACAGAAAAAATTAAGCTCTATTCTAATAAATTCAAACTATTCTAATGACAATGAAATGAAATTATACTACTTTAATGTTATGCGATTAAACTACTCTAATGGTTAATTTTATTCCAAAATAAAAGAAAGCCCTAAAAGAGAGAGACACAACACAAGATATCCCCACTAGTTGGGGGGGATGCCTAGGAGAATCTCCTAGCTCCCAAGAGATTACAATGTTTTTTATGAGGCAATTGAATCCATTATTAATAAAGGGAGTAAAATATTTTTATTCAAGTTACAATTGTGGTAAAAATTATGGTTTTACAAAGGTTTCAATATGACGTTGCTTCTGGGTGCTTGAATCCTTCAAGTTGACCAAATTTTGGTAGCACCTCCTCTTGTAAAATCACAGTCCTACTAAAAAGTACCAAGAAAATTAGTACAAAGAGTGTCTAAAATTCCTTTGGAACACTCAAGAAAGGTTAGTATACAAAACCCAAATCACCAAGTGAAATTACTAGAATTAAGGCTATGAATATCTATATTATTTAGCTAAGGAAAAGCCAAGATACTTTCCTTTTTTAAGCTAATTTGACTATTGTTAGAACAAAAACCTATTTAGCCTCTTCAATGTTATATATATTATATATATATATATATATATATATATATATTATATATATATATATCAATGAAATGCTTATAAATAGAAACAAGAATTGTTTGAAGAAACATACATGAGCTTCACAAAAAGAGTGGTTTAAACATACCCTCAAGGGACTTATATTTCGTTCGCATGAAATTATCACCGCTCATCTCATGGAGAATTTGTTGAAGAAATGGAACTTAGGTGTTATTTTAGTGGTCATTGTTATATAAGTAATCAACACCATAATATAGAAAATTCACCCTTATTTGCAAGAAAATATTCTTAAGCTTCAATAGGTATTTGAAATGCCACAAGGTTACCACCTTCATGTGGTGAGCATAACCATGACATTCTCCTCAATATATGTAGTCAACAATCAATTTGAATCCTTATTACCACCCTTTGACACATAAAAATGAAGTTGAAAAGATCATTCAATGATTGTTGGAGGTGTGAGTAATACATCTTAGAACTAACCCTCACTCACCGCTAGTGGTCATGTTACTAAAGAAGGAAGGTAATTGGTGCATGTGTCATGATTCCTAGGATCTTAATAATTTTATCATCAAGGATAATTTTTCTATGTCAATTATTGATGACCTCTTGGATGAACTTCATGTAGCCAAGTTTTTCACCAAACTTGGCCTTCTTTCCAGTTATTGTAAAGTAGGATGAAAGATGTATACATCCCTAAGACCATTTTCCATACACATGAAGGTCATTAGTAATTTTTACGGCTTTCTTGTGACCTTTGAAATGCTTTATCAACCTTCTAAAGCCTTATTAATATAAAATTTTGACAATTCCTACCCAATTTTTTGCTAACATTATTTGATGATATTATATTCTACAATGAAAGATGAGAATACCGCATGAAACATGTTGATAGACACTTGAAACTCCTATATTATCACCAACAATTTCTAAAGAAATTTAAATGTGCATTTGAAGCTATTGCTACCTAATCCACACCTAGGATAACATGGAGAAAATATTTAATCCACTTGGTGTGGCCTTGGGGGAAAGTCTCAGGTTGAGCAGTTGTCACTCAAATGTAAACTACTTCGTCTAAGCTAACTCTTGGTGAATCCAAGGGGGGTATCAGAGCCAGCTCCTTGTTTTAGCTATTATGCTCCTGTAACTCCTTTGTCCTGGCCACTGCCTCTGCCTCTGCCTTATTCCCCTCTGTCCTGAAATAACCTGCCTCTGCCAACGCTGCACATCTGTCCATACAATCCAGACAGAAGCGTTGTACGTTAATTTTTTTTTATAGTGCTGTCATTTCCTGTTTTAGCGCTGATGCCTGACATGGTATTCTGCGTTCAGTGATCTCTACATTATTTTGATTCCTTAGCAACGATGTTTCCTTGAATCTGTGTTGAATGCTAAGTGGTGTATGTTGAATGAATATGCGTTGAATGCTAAATGGTGTATGTTGAATGAATCTGTGTTGAATGCTGAGTGGTGTATGTTGAATACGCTGGCCATTCTCTTCTGTAATTTCATTCATTTTGTTCACATCCTCCAAGCTACGAAACGAGCATTTCATGCCAGGGTGCCACTGCAGAGATACGCCACCATCGATGAAGCTTCCACGTTTATCAACATAGACGTTTTTAAGGTTTGTTCACATAGTGCGAATACCTGTTCACAAATAACAAGAGTAGAGGGCGTTTGGCTTGGGGCATCATAAGAGGCCTGCAAACCCTTTCGGTTACGGACATGAATCGGCAGCACTGTGAACCGGAAGGCATTGTGAGTGATTGCACTCCCACTGGCCATTAATAATGGGTGAACTTTGGAATAAAGCCACCTGTATTGAACCTCTATGGTGGATCGCAATAGTTAGAAAGTTTTCCAGCTCCTGGTATCTCTGCGTGGGAGATAGCTCCTGGTATCGACATTTGAATGGTAACATTTGAATGCGGAATGGTAACTATCAGTCTCTGCGGGTATCGATTGGTATATTTAAATCATATTGAATGGATAACGCATTTAAATCATATATATGGTATCGATTGGACAACGCATTTTTAGTGTATCTTTAAAATGTCTTTAACGCTGTCCCATATTTTTTAAACATTGTCCAACACTTTAACACTGCCATATTTTTCATTATTGACTTTAACGCTGCCATTTTTTTATTACTGGCTTCAAGTTCTAGAGGATCAAAGGGATTTATGGTGTTTTCCTTTCAGTGAGCTTTATAATTTTGATGTCGTTGCTGCTCCAATTTTGTAGAGCTCGCGGTTGATGCTGTTGCTACTCCAACTTTGTAGAGCTCGCAGTGAATGATTGATCATTGATTGTGATATGAATTAAACAACTAAAATTATTTCCCACAGAAATTTTTGAGTACATTTTTACTGTATATTGGCAGAAATATATTTATATCAGCAGAAATAATTTTTGTTACAGTATGCATTCAAGAGAAAGAGGAAGATATTTCAGAGGTAGGGGGGGCAGACACCCTCAAAAAGAAAAGGCAGATTTACACTATATTCGCTGCAAAAGAAATGGATCACATTATGCCTCTACATGCAAGCTACCATGGGACAAAATTGAGCAGAAAAGAAACCAACAGAAAGGTAAAACTGATGATACAGACAAAGGTAAAGCACCTGAATCCTCTCACTATGTTGAGGAACAATGTAACATTGGAGTAAATGAAGATTTGTTTAATGCTTCACTTGCATCCTGGAAAAATGATTGGTTGCTTGATTCAGGAGCAACCTGTCACCTGACTCATAGAAAAGATTTTTTTTTAAGATTTCACTGACAATGTTGATGGAGTAGTATACTTTGCAGATCAGTCAAAAATCAAGCCATCAGGGCTTGGCACAATCAGGCTTAAACTGTCTGGTCTTCCACACTTTCTTCTGGATCATGTTCTATATCTCCCACAACTCAAGAGAAACTTGTTGTCCTTGGTCCACATCCGCCAGCAAGGTAACTCCATTCATATGTTTGATGGTAAGCTTGAGGTAAGAAAAGCATCTGATCACTCACTTGTCATGACGGGAATAGAAGAAGAAAGGCTTCTCAAACTGCAAGGAACATCTACTCATGCACAACATTTCTCATACAATTCTGATCATGAAGAAGGTACACTTCCATCAAGTTTATTATGGCACGCTAGATTTGGATATTTGAACTATGACAGTCTCTGCTTATTGAAGAAAAATGGTGTTGCTGGTTTGCCTACAATTCCTAGAAAACTTAAGCAATGTGATGCTTGCATTCTAGGAAAGCATAGCAAACAGTCTTTTCATGATTCACGTTCAAGAGCACATAGGAAACTTGAACTCATTCATTCAAATTTATGTGGTCCAATGCCTGTTTCTTCTGCAAATGGAAATAAGTATATCATGACGTTTATTGATGATTACACCAGAATGTGCTGGGTTTATTTATTGAATAACAAATCTGATGCTTTTCAAAGATGCAAGAATTTTCATAAATGGATTGAAAATGATGCACAATCTCATATTGGGTCTATTTGCACTGACAATGGAAAATAATATACATCAAATGGTTTTGAAAACTATCTTTGCCAACATGGGATCAAACATCAAATAATTGTGCCTTATAATCCCCAACAGAATGGTGTAGCTAAAAGAATGAATAGAACAATCTTGAATATGGTATGATCCATGCTTTTCTTCAAAAATGTAAAGATAATGTTTTGGGATGATGCTATTCTATGTGCTGCATATATAAAGAATAAATGTCCATCTAATGCTATAAGAAACAAGACTCCTTATGTTGTGGTATGGACATGTTCCTTCGGTAAAGCATCTCAAGATCTTTGGTTCGACCTGTTATGCTTTGATACCAAAGGTACATAGAAACAAACTTGGTGCTAGAAGTCGTAAGTGTATCTTCTTGGGGTATTCAAACACCTCCAAAGCATACCGCCTTTATGATGAAGTAAATAAAAAGTTTGTTGTATCTAGAGATGTAATTTTTCTTGAATCATCCAAATCTGACAATGTTGTTGAGCGGCAACTTGATCGCTTGGATAGATTTGCAAAAACGAAATCATTTCAAGAATTTGATAAACAAATTCCACATCTTGAAGGGGGGATTCCTATTCTAGATCAACATGTGGAATCTTCTTCTGAAGAATACTCTCCCCCGACTGAAACTCCAACAACGGATGATGCTTTAAGTGATGTAATTGATAGAATTGGGAGACTCAATCTTGATTCACTCCAAACTCAATCAACAGAGCAGCCTGGACCATCTCAGAAAGGTCCCCCAAAGTGGCTGACAAAGACACTTGAAAGTGTTCATCCTGATGAAATTGGAAAAACAGGAACCAGAAATGCAAATCGACAAAATGGAGGTGATGTAGATGACTCTAATTCACCTATTGATATGGATGTTTCCTATGATTGTGAATTGAACTTG
>APFE031033512.1:233896-248586 GCA_000404065.3 Pinus taeda
CAAATGGATGTAAAAACTGCCTTCTTGAATGGAGATCTAAAAGAGAATGTTTTTATGTCCCAGCCTGAAGGATTTGCTGTGAAAGGACATGAACATAAAGTATGAAAACTTGTGAAGTCCTTGTATAACCTCAAACAAGCACCACGAGCCTGGTATGAAAAACTAACTGAGCATCTTCTGAAACTCAACTTCAATCATTTTGATCTTGATGATGCAACTTTATTTGTCAAGAAAGTTGGCAAAACAGTTGTATATCTTGTGGTATATGTAGATGATCTTTTAATAACAGGGAACAATGAAAGCTATATTGCATCCATAAAGAAAGAATTGGGGAAAAGTTTTGAAATCACTGATTTGGGCTATGTTCATTACTATCTTGGCATTGAAGTAACCCAACATCCAAAGTCCATATTTCTTTCTCAAAAGAAATACATTGGAGATTTGTTGAACAAGTTTGGCATGACAGAGTGCAATCCTCTTACTACTCCAATGGAACAAAACTTAAAGCTAACATCTATTGAAGGAAAGGAATTTAAGGATGCAACAAAATATAGACAGCTTGTAGGAAGTCTCATCTACCTCACTACTACCAGACCAGAGATTTCATTTCCTATTGGAATCCTCTTCAGGTTTATGCAAAAGCCTTGTGAGGGACATTGGTCTACTGCAAAAAGATTTCTAAGGTACTTAAAGGGAACTCAAGACCTTGGAATCAAGTATACACAGGTGGACGACTTCAGCTTGATTGGATACTCTGATTCAGACTTCGATGGAGACAAAGAAACTGGGGTATCTACTTCAGGAGCTGTCTCCTGGAGATCATGCAAACAATCAGTTCTAGTAGATTCCACAACAGAAGAAGAATACGTAGCAGCAGCTGAAGCAACAAAAGAAATTATGTGGCTCAGGAAAATTCTTGAATATTTGCAGGTAAAACAAGTACAATCAACTCCATTCATGATTGACAACACCTCTGCCATAAAGTTGGCCAAGAACCCAAAATTCCATGATCGAATGAAGCATATCAATACAAAATATCATCTGATTCGACATCATGTTGAGGCCTAAACAATCCATCTCCGTCATTGTTCCACAAATGAGCAAATTGCAAACATCTTCACCAAAGCACTTGGAAAGGAAAAACTTGAACGATTCAGAATGATGCTTGGACTCACCAACATCCCTTCAGATTAAGGGGGGGAATGTTGACACCTAATCTTCATGATTGGGAGTTTTATGTAAATAAAATAAATTGGGAAGGTGAATAGTCATCAGGAGATGAACTGAACAATCACTCCCTATTGTATATAATAATGGGTTACTTATGGAATAATACATGAATCAGTTTTCTGCCAAACTGGAGTTACTCCTGGCCTGACAGTGTTGTTATAGGTTGCTGCTATTACAGATTGCTATTAGACATTGGATGTTGTTAGAGGTTACTGTTACACATTGGATGCTATTACACCTCACGTGGATCTACCATAACACCAACAGTGCTATCGTCAGTTATGCCGAGTCATCCCAAAACCACCATTCACTCAATGCTGTTGCACCAAAGCTGGAAATGTGGGTACTATTCCACATAACAACTGTTAGTAGTAGGATTGTTTATTTTTGAAGAAACAAGACTCAAGCAGTTGCTACTGATGTATATTTATTTAGCAATAGGTTGTAACTTCATTATTTTTGATCAGCATGAGAATCGAGAGATTCTCATGGCAGATCTGTTTTCTAATTTTTGGGTTGTAATAATTATAAAATACCTGACTTTTTATGTATCAACAGACGACATATAGAAAAGTACCGTTACTTTGTTTCTGTAATTCTGAATTTATTTTAATATCGATTAGCACGGTGATGCTGTTACTGCTTTCCAACTGTTTAGTTAATCACTTTTGTGTTATTCTTGCACCCTGCTAAGGAGGAGGGGCCCTCCTCTTTGGCAGGGATTATAGCGGTTTAGGTAGTGTACATTCTAAATTAGTTAATTGATTTATGGTTCCTCGTTGTAGTTGTACAAATCGTTGATCACATTTGCTACTGTTTCTATTTATCACATGCTGTTACATTGAGTTAATCGCAGAATGATAGGAACCAACTGGAATAGATGTTAATTCTTGTGTGGCGCACCTTTATCGTAATAGTTACGAGTTGTGATTTAATTCTGTAGAGTGTTTTTATATCTACACACATGTTTTGCTTCAACAATTTAGATCAACCACATCCTTTTACAATTTTCTACATTTTCTTCTTCTTGGCTGGAGTATATCGGCATAGATAATGCGAACTCCACTGAAACAACAAGACCTACCCTGGGTTGAGAATTAATGTTGCAGTCTGAGTCAATTAAGGTTGATTAAAACAACACTACACCCGTACTATATTCCAAGCATGAATGTGGGATCTCATGGGAGAAAACCATCCATAAAAAAACAAGGGAATCTAGATGTTAAACCAGCTCCACTCTCACCATGCCGCGATCTCATCTAAACTAGTCCCAAGATCTCAAAATCAAACCGATCTTGGATGCCTCACAATTCCTTCACCATCCCTTGAGAAATTTTCCTATATCCACCCACATGTTGAGGGTTTCTCGAAGAGAACCATCTCCACCCCCAACCCTTGGGATTTTCTTGAGACCACCTCACTCGGATTCGAAACCTTCCAACAATCCATATATCAACTAAGAAATAATCCCATCACACCATGGATATCCATAAATGGAAAGGAAAGGCTGAAACCACTGTCAAAACTTGGAAAAATCCAAGCCACCGATAGTAAAGAAGCCAAAATACACACATGCATATTACATGCATGCCAAAACCAACTAGGAAACCATACATGCAATCTGTTACCTGTAATTATCCCTGTTGAAGTTACCTAATCCAAGCTTCCCTTGCTTGATCCTTGCTTTCCTTCTCCTTTTGGTTCTCTTTTACTCTCTGAGACTAACTCCAAAATTGAACTTAAAAAAAGTTGTGAACTGATCCTCAGAAGCCTTTTTATTATTGAGGCCTCTATTTTCCTCAATTTACATTATTTTCCTTCAATTTTCTCCTCACATGCAACATGTGACATTTCACCTCCTTTTTCTCCTATTTTCCTTCAATTTTCTCCTCACATGCAACATGTGACATTTCACCTCCTTTTTCTCCTATTTTCCTTTATTTTCATAAATAAAATGCCAACAATACTTTTTTTCCTTTTCAAATCCTTTTCCATTTCCTTTGTCAATTTCCCCTTATCCATTATAAGCCAAATGAACACCCACACTAGGATGTTTTTCCCAATGTTTAGCTTGGAATAAGTGTCTCTTGAGCTTGGTCTTATTTTGCCTTTGTTAACTTTTATTACACGAACTTTTAACCTGGGGCTGTTATAGATCCCTCCCCCTTAGGGGAACACCATCCTCGGTGTTCTATGACACCTAAAACCAACAAAATTGTTGAAAATCAAAACATATTTCCCATGGAGCTTTATAACCCATCTCGTTTGTTGGGCATGGCCCAACTTGGTCCAAATTTTGGGTAAAAGACCCCACAAAAGAAGGAGCGTACCACATGGAGATAGCGAAGATATATTCATCGCGTAGAATTTTGGGGCTTTTAGGGATGGGATAAAGCCCTCATTTTGTAATGGGTATCAAGTATTAGTCCTTGTTTTGTGGATCCATGGTATGTGGACCATGGTTCTTGTAAATATAAAAAATATATAAGGAGATGTAATACTTTGTAATCAAAATAGAGAAGACATATTATAAGTGAATTGAATCTCTGTATTCTCATATGTAGTCTATAGTTTTGGGGAAGGCTCCGCAGCTGAGTGCACGGAGCCTGGAAGAGTATGTAGTTGAGTGCGCAGATGACCTGCAACTGGGTGCGTAGGTCAAAGATGTGTATGTACTGAAGATTTATATTAATAAAGAAGAAGCTTTGGCGAGAAATTGTATATATTTTTGTGTTTAGTCTTTGTTGTTGTTAATATTGTTATGTATGTTTTGCACTGAATTATGTGAAGAAGTGTAAGATATACTGTTAATTGTTAGAGTTTATGGGTTTAATGAAATTATGTTAAAATAATCATTTGCATGAAGTTATAAGATCAATATAGAGTAGAAGTAAATGCACGGCGCCACTGCGTGGATATCCCTTCGGTTGCAGAAGCCTAGTTCTGCAACCTCCCATAACTGCTTCATGTGAGACTGCGATCTTCTTACAAGTTGTTGTCGAAAGGGCCAGTACTTCAGGGTTTTGTTGGTGCACAACACACTTTGAACCTGGGTGAAGCCCCCTCAAACCAACAAATGGTTCTATTGCCAGAATGATGATCTGATTAAGGGATATGTTTTGGTGTCCGTCAAAGAAAGATATTCAGGAGTGGGTTGAATAGAAAGAAAGAGTGAAGAAAACAAAAACAAAAACCCTAGACTATCGACTGAAGACTGGTTGCAGAAATAAATTTACAAAGAGCAATACACAATCTTATTTGGTTCGTTCCACATTGAACTATATGAGTGGGTATCTAAGTCGACCAAGCATAAGACATGATTCAAAGGTGATGAACCTAAGGAGTGGAATCTTGATTTGATACAACGGCTCAAGGGAATGGATAATAGTGTCTCAAGGGCTGTTGATTTCTGGATCAATAGAATTTTGGGAGGATTTATCACTAAGTTCACGATCGACGCGATCATGTCCTATAACGAACCTGAATGAAGATTCTTCAAAGGACCACGAGGTAAGTTCTTAAACTCTTTGAAGCTCTAGATTAAGATGTTCTTGTTCGAAAAAGGGGTTCTGCAGATGCAGTCAGATCAATGTTTGGGAAAATAAGAAATAAGTTGAAACCAGGAGCTACGCAAAGTGGAAAGTGATATAGAACAAAGCTAAAGAACTATTTTGAGACTGACTATAACCCTATGTCAGGATCTGAGAGAGAAGAAGAAAGAAGTAACCCTACAACCCTGTGATATTCCCCCACCCATCCTAAAGATGCGTCAAAGTCAGGAGCTGAGAAGAATCAGGGCATATCTAGTCCATACCTGCATTAAATGAGCCAAATCTAAGCCAATCATGAGCCTAGGAATTCAAAATTCTTATAAAAACTGCATCTCGTGCCACATTTTACACTTTGATATGTAGAGAGATCAGAAATTACACCTAAGTGAAGAAGAGCTATTGCATGTCTGGGAGGAGCTAGGAAGAATTGGTGAGGATATTTGCAAAGAAAGGGCTAGCTAGTATCATGGAGTCACAAGCAGGAAAGACTGCAAGGGAAAATGTACTCATGTCCTTGACGTGCTTAAGGTCGCCAAGAAAAGTGCCTGTAAAGCTGCAAGCCCAACCACAATTGCAGCTGTAGAAGACAAAGGAGAAGAGACCAGCTGAGGTATTTGCAATAGAATTAAGAGCATCACCACATAAGAAGATGCATAAGGAAGTACAGACAAAGAATGTGGAGGATAAAGGCAAAAACCCATGCAGAAAGGAAAGAATCCAATGTAGTAGGAGGGACCTTAGCAAGTCCACGATAGTGAGAAAGAAGTCGATTTTCAAAGGAAGGAGACAGAGGATGTGGAGATTCCCTTTGTGCTCCCAACGTACATGCCATTGAGAAATCCGAGTGCAAAGTTGGTTAGGGAGCCAAAGGAAGGAAAATTTTCTACCTGTACACCACTATAACTAGAGGAGGTGCCTTTTGAAGGAGAAGTGTTGGGGAAGACCCCCCAGCTCAAAATGGAAGATTGATATTTCAATGATAAAAGAAAATACCCGCAATTGAGCATAGTAGGTACTTGAAGAAAGTCTACTACCTAGACATTGGAGTTACAAGATTGGAACCATAACAATGGGTTGCAGGAGTGTAGACAACAGGGCTTTTGAACATGATGAATGTGCCACACTTCAATCGAAGCCCATTTAATACAATCTATGTGCATGATGATTTCATTTGGCTAGGGGCGAGGATTTCGATTGATGAGATGATCATCAGGAAAATAACAGCACTGCCATATCAAGGAAAGGAACTCGCAGATGAATTCAAGGGTGAAAATAAAAATAAGGAGATGGCTCAAATGATGAAAGAAAATTTTGATTAGTGAATAAATCCCATGGATATGAGGTAAAATCTATCGAGGATCAAGGTGTGTGCTTCACCGCACATATCTTAGCGAGGAAGATCACGAGGAAGTGTACGGCCAACGAGGTGCCCACAAAATTAGTGTCATTAGAAGAAAAATGCAGTGCAAAGGTCCAATTCAACTAGGATTCTTATCTATGTAAATAGTTTTTGATAGATTGTAGGGAAGTAGAGGAAGAAGGCAAGACCTACAACTATGCCCGACTGCTAATTCTTTTTGCAATTATTGCATGGAAGGAGTCGGTAGATTCTCAATTTCTGAGTGTTGAGGTAGATTTATGTGAAGCAACGAGGTATGATTCGATATGGTTTATTAAGGAGCTGACCCATGCATCAGAGAACAATATCTTATTTGTAATCATGGCGATGGATCTGCATATGGTGGTGAATCGGTTTCCTAGACTTTCACTGAGCTTATATAAACAATACTATCATATTGTGGAGTGCAAGGCATACTTTTAGATGGCGTATGTGAAAATGAAGAAGGACCCAATCGAGACATGTCATCCATTTCCATACTTGGAAACAAAAGATGATCTCCTCACGATAGTGCAAGATTGGTTGGAGGAATAGATGACTCCACCCAGTGGAACGATTGGAGAAGTTGGAACAGTGAAGGGTAATTTGTAGGGTGAGGGTATGAGCAGAAAATATGTTGATGAAGAGATAGAAGAAACAAGGCAAGGATAGGAACACGAAGAACACCTCAACAATGCATAGGTATTAGAATATTCTCCCTTTGTGGTGAAAATGCAACCAAGAATGAAGCAAAAGGTGGATAAGGCTAAGGGAGTAGTGCCGCTTGTCCTCACTGATGAGGGCATCAATGAGATAATAGAAAAGATCTATGAGATCAACATAGAGACCTAGGACAAGATTGATGATCACTGCAAAGTGATCTTGGCTGATGTGTAGTAGGGCATCGCGAAACTGAAGGTGTTGCTGCAGGTAGTGAGGCAACCAGAGCAGGTAACCTAGCCGTTATATCTAGAACAAAGACTGGAAACATCCTATGGAGTTATGATGTTTCATGTGCCAGTTGGGGCACTAAAGTTTGAAGCAACAATAGATAAAGAGTGAGCCAAAGCATGGAGTAGTTTCCAGATGAATGTCACTACACTACCCATCCAGATTCTGTAAGAATTTCACATAGGTATGACTGCAAAATTGTAGGAACGAGAGCAACATATGTTGCTGTTAAAAGAAAAGGAAGAGTCAGAAAAAGAAACAATGCAGAAGGAACTGGAGCAATTGGATGAAGATAGGGAGGATATAAGGCAACAATGAGAACAACTGGAGAAGGACATTGCTAAAACTTGTAGTACAATTCTGGACGTGTAGGTTCGAGATGATGAAGCACCAGTAGAAATGGTTGTGAAGCTCACCCTCGCGATGAAAGACTCAAAGAATTCTATGGCTAAGTTTATATTTGAATATGAAGTGCAGATATTAGAGCTTCCATGTAGTTAATGATGCCCCCAAAGGTTTGATAGCAGAGATAAAGGGACTTTAGCCCAACATTGAAAAATGCTCAATGATACGATGCAGATTTGGACCTCATTGCAGGAGGATCCAAATTGTGGAAAAATTCTCAACGATACAATGCAAGTTTGGACCTCATTGTAGGAGGATCCAAATGTCCCAAAGATTGAGGAGGAACTGCAGACCAAGCAGAAGCGGCGTGATGAGATCTTGATAGATATGAAGACCTTACCAATCTTGTAAAGGCTTGCCAACATTTCTAAAGGGAAGAACCTCTAGATGCAAATAGATGATCTTTAGAGGAAATCACAAATCTTGCAGGAAAGGACTCAGCCATGGTAAGAGGAAGACCTGCAACTTTCGCAGGCAGTAGATGAGAGGTTGAAGGAATTGAAGAAAAGGTATACATAGATACTGTAGAAGACTAACGACCCTACTATAAAATATTTGCTAAAGGAAGCACGATAGGAAGAAAAATTGATGGTAGAAGCACTCCAACAGTATAACGCAGTGTACAACAGGATCACAGCAAAGATCAAGGGTGTCGAAGATGAGTGACTTAGAATGAGTCATTGGTGAGTGTTGGAGGCCTGTTGGTCATGACCAACTTGGTCCAAGTTTTGGGTAAAAGACCCTGCAAAAAGGAGGAGAGGACCACGCGGAGCTGGTGAAGATATATTCATCACGCAAAATTTTAGGGATTTTGGGGATGGGATAAAGCCCTTGTTTTGTAACGGGTATCAGGAATTAGTCCTTGTTTTGTGGATCCATGGCATGTGGACCATGGTTTTCGTAAAGATGAAATATTTATAAGGAGATGTAATAATCTGTAATCAAAGGAGAAGACATATCCTAAGTGAATTGAATCTTTGTTTTCACATTTATCGTTAATAGTTTGGGGAAGGCTCTGTAGCTGAGTGCATGGAGGCCTAGAAGAGTCTGTAACTAAGTGTGTAGACCACCTGCAACTAGGTGAGTAGGTCGAAGACATGTATGTACTGAAGATTTATATTAATAAAGAAGCAATTTTGGCAAGGAATTCTATATCTTTCTGTGTTTAGCCTTTGTTGTTGTTAATATTGTTATGTATGTTTTGCATTGAATTATGCGAAGAACTGTAAGATATGCCGTTAATTTTTAGAGTTTATGGGTTTAATGTAATTCTGTTAAAGTAATAATCTGTGCAAATTTATAAGATCAATATAGAGTAGAAGGAAATACACAGCGCCACTGCGTGGATATCCCTTCATTTGTAGAAACCTGGTTCTGCAACCTCCCATAAATGCTTTGCGTGAGACTGCGATATGCTTGTAGGTCAATGCCGAAAGGGCTAGTAGTTGAGGGTTTTGTTGGACCTATTAGTCCACTAGGGAAAAAGACTAGTGCAAGATATATCATTACCACGACTAATTATTTGACAAGGTGGGCTGAGGCGAAACTAGTGAAGATTGCAGTGCAGAAACCCTTGCGAAGTTCATTTTCGAATATATATATTGTCCAGGTTTTGGCTGTCTGAAGATGTTGATGAGCGACCAGGGGACACATTTTTGAATAAGATGATTAAAGCACTAACTGAGGAATTTCAAGTTTACCATCGAAGATAAATCCCTATCATCCTCAGGAAAATGGGACAATGGAAGATTTTAATAAGATTATGGAGAATGCAGTAACCAAGGTGTGCAATGTAAACAAAGATGACTAGGACTTGAGGATTCCAGCCATGTTATGGGCATACAAAACAACATGTAAGAAATTGACTAGGTAGACACCTTTCAGGTTGATATATGGGAAAGAAGAAATAATTCCTATGGAATATGTTGTGCTAAGTCTGAGAATTACAACTGCCACATATATGGAAAACCCTAACATGATGAAGGAAAGAATGTCATAAATACTAGCTTTAGAAGAAGACATATTCATAGTGGGATTCCAACAACAGGTGCAAAAATCAAGGGAGAAAGCCTGACATGACAGACATATAAAAAAGAATATATTTCAGGAAGGGGATCTTGTATTATTATATGATAGTAAGTTCGTGAAGTCCCCAGGAAAATTCAAAACATATTGGTTGGGGCCATATATCGTTAAGAACATTTCAGATGGTGATACTGTTCAACTCGTAAAGTTGAATGATCAGATGATTCCAGGATGAGTGAATGGTAGTAGATTAAAGATATAAAGGAAAGATTATGTCCCTGGGGTTGCACACTGAAAATTGAAGGGGAGGAAGTCTTAGTGCCACTTGTAGTTGAAAGTGGGCACGAGACTATAAAATACTATGCAAGAAGGGACTTTGCTGAAGGAAGATTACTGTGAGATACTCAAGAGTATGACAAAATCCGAAGGAGCTACAATGAAGAAGAGGTGACTGCACAAAAAGGGAAATATGATGAATTTAGCCAGAAATATGATTGTTAGCAGGAAAAGGGGCACCATTAAAAGGAAATTACCATTGAGGGGTGTGGGATAAAAGCATTTATGAAGCACAAATGGCTGTATCTAGCCCATACATGCATTAAATGAGCCAAATCTAAGACAATCATAATCCTGGGAATTAAAAATTGTTATAAAACTGAATCCCGCACCACATTTTACACTTGCAGCCTAGAGAGATAAAAAATTGCGCCTAAGTGAAGAACAACTATTGCATGTCTGAGAGGAGCTGGGAATAATTGGTGAGGATATTTACAAAGAAAGGGCTAGCTAGTATCATGGAGTCACAAGCATGAAATACCTTAGGGGCGAATGTACCCATGTCCCCGATGCACTTAAGGTCGCCAAGAAAGGTGCTTGTACATCCGCAAGCCTAACCATAAGCACAGGCACAACCACAATCACATCTTTGGAAGACGAAGGACAAGAGATCAACTGAGGTCTTTAAAATAAAATTAAGAACATCATCGCGCAAGAAGACACAAAAGTAAGTACATTCAAAGAACGTGGAGGATGAAGGCAAAAATCCCATGCAGAAAGGAAAGAAACCAATGCAGTAGGAGGGACCTCAGTAGATCTAGGACAGTGAGGAAGAAGTCGAGTTTTAGCAGAAGGAGATAGAGGATGTGGATATTCCCTCTATGATCCCAACTTACATGCCACTGAGAAAGCTAGGCGCAAAACCGGTTAGGGAGCCAAAAGAAGGAAAATTTGCTACCTATACACCACTATTGCCAAAGGATGTACCTTTTGAAGGTGAAGTTTTGGGGAAGATCCTCCAACTCAAAATGGAAGACTGAGATTTCAGTAATAGAAGAAAATACCCATAGTTTAAGCCTGGTAGGTACCTGAGGAAAGTCTACTACCCAGACACCAAAGTTACAAGATTGGAACTGTAACAATGGGTTGTGGGAGTGCAGAGAGTAGGGATTTTGAACATGATGGATGTGCCACACTTCGGTTGAAGATCATTCAGTACAATCTTTGTGTGGTATCTCCTTACACTAGTGCATGATGATTGCGTTTGGGGAAGGGACGAGGATCTCGATTGATGAGATGCTCATCAGAAAAATAAAAATACTTCCATATCAAGGAAAGAACCCCGTAGATGATCTCATGAGTAAAAAAAAAGAAAAGGAGATGGCCTAATTTATGAAAGAAAACTTTGGATTAGTGAATAAATCCCACAGATATGAGATAAACTCTATCGAGGATTAAGGTGTGCGCTTCGCCGCACATATATTAGTGGGGAAGATCATGAGGAAGTGCAGGGCATTTGAGGTGCCTGTAGTAGTAGTGTCATTAGCAAAACAATGCAGTGCAGGGGTCCAGTTCAACTGAGCTACTTATCTATGTAAAGAGTTTTTGATGGATTGCATGGAAGCACAGGAAGAAGGAAAGACCTTCCACTATGCTTGGTTGTCAATTCTTATTGCACTTCTTGTATGGATGGAGTAGAAAGATTCTCAATTTCAGACTGTTGAGGTAGATGTATGAAAAACAACGAGGTATGCTTCACTATGGATTAGAAAGGAGTCGACGTGCGCAACAAAGAACATGATATTCTTTGTAATCATGGCGATGGATCTACATATGGTGGTAAATCAGTATCCCAGACTATCACCAAGCCTGTACAAGCAATACTGTCATATTGTGGAGTTCAAGGTAGACTTTCACAAAGTGTATGTGAAAGTGAGGAAGGACCCAATAGAGACATGGCATCCAATACTTCCATACTTAGTAACAAAAGATGATCTCCTTGCGGTAGTGTAGGATTGGTCGAAGGAATGGATGACTCCACTGAATGGAATGACTGGAGTAGTTGGAACATAGAAGGGTACTTCATAGGGTGTAGGTATGAGAAGAAAAGATGCCGATGAAGAGAGAAAAGAGACAGGTCGAGGACAGGAACATGAAGAACACCTCAGAGATGCGGAGGTATCATAAGATCACCCATTGTGGTGAAAATGCTGCCAAGAAAGAAGTAGAAGGCAGATAAGAGTAAGGAAGAAGTGCCACTTGTCCTCACTGATGGGGACATCGAAGAGATAGAAGAAAATATCTAGGAGATCAACAGAGAGACTTGGGACAATATTTATGATTGCTACAAAGCAATCTTGGCTACGGTGTAGCAGGCCATCATGGAACTGAAGGTGTTGCCGCATGTGGTGAGGCAACTAGAGCAGGTAACCTAGCCATTGTAACTAGAACAAAGACTGGAAACAACCTATGAAGTCAGTATGTTACATGTGCCAGTCAGGGCATTGAAGTTTGAAGTGGCAATAGAAAAAGAGTGAGTCAAATCATGATGCAATGTCCAGATGAATGTCACTATGCTACCCCTCCCGATATTGCATGAATTTCACCAAGGTATCACCGCATAATTGTAGGAATGAGAGCAACATCTGTTGCTATTAAATGAAAAGGTGGAGACAAAAAAAGCAACGATGTGGAAGAAATTGAAGGAATTGGATAAGGATAGGGAGGAATCAAGGTAGCAACGAGAAAATATGGAGAAGGTCACTTATGAACTTGCATCACAGTTCTAGATGTGTAGGTCCAAGAGGATGAAGAACTAGCAGAAAAGGTCACGAAGCTTGCCCTCATGATCAAAGACTCAAATAATGCTATGGCTAACTTGAAATTTGAATACGAAGTGCAGATATCAAAGCTACAGACAAGTTTGCATCCAGTGATGCCACCAAAGGTTCGGGGGTAGAGACAAAGGGACCTCAGTGCAACATGAAAGGCATATTTGATATGGTGGTAGATTGTGGAAAAATGCTTGATGATATGATGCAGATTTGGACTTCATTGCAGGAGGATCCAATCGTCTTGAAGATTGAGGAGGAACTGCAAGCTAAGTAGAAGCAGTGCAATGAGATCCTAGCAGCTGTGAAGACCTTACTAGTATTGTAGAGGCTTGTGAACATTTATGAAGGGAAGAACCTCCAAATAAAAATAGATGATCTTCATAGGAAAACACAGATCTTCCAGGAAAGGACTCAACCGTGGCAGGAGGAAGCCCTGCAACTTTCATAGGTAGTAGACGAGAGGCTAAAGGAATTGAAGAAAAGGGAAGTGAAGATACTGCAGGAGACTATTGGCCCTACTATAGAGGCTTTGCTGAAGTGAGTGTGTTTGGAAGAAAAATTGATGGCAGAAACACTGCAATAGTAAAACGTAGTGTAAAACAAGATCACAACAAAGATTAAGGGCGTTGAATCTGAGTGACTAGGGATGAATCATGGGTGAGTGTTGGGGGCCTATTAGGCATCACCCAACTTGGTCCAATTTTTGGGTAAAAGACCCCACAAAAGAAGGAGAGGACCACACGAAGTTGCAAAGATATATCAATCACGTGAAATTTTAGGGATTTTGGGGATGGTATGAAGTCCTTATTTTGAGCTAGGGGATCTTCCCCTACACTTCTCCTTCAAAAGGAACCTCCTCTGGAAATAGTGGCATATAGGTAGCAAATTTTCCTTCCTTTGGCTACCTGACTAGTTCTGCGTCCATCTTTCTCAATGGCATGTATGCTGGGAGCACAGAGGGAATCTCCACATCCTTTGTCTCCTTCCATTGAAATTGGGCTTCTTCATCACTATCATGGACCTGCTAAGGTCCCTCCTACTACATTGGTTTCTTTCCTTTCTACAAAGGATTTTTGCCTTTATCCTCCACGTTCTTCATCCATACTTCCTTCTACGTCTTCTTGCGTTGTGATCTTCTGAATTTTGTTGCAGAGACCTCAGCTAGTATATTCTCCTTCGTATTCTGCAACTGTGATTGTGGTTGTTCCTGTGCTTGTGGTTGGGCTTGTAGCTATACAGACACCTTTCTTGGTGACCTTAAGTGCATCGGGGACATGGATAAATTCACCCCAGGGATCTTTCCTTCTTGTGACTCCATGAGACTAGCTAGCCCTTTCTTTGTAAATATCCTCACCAATTGTTACCATCTCCTCTCAGAAATGCAATAGCTCTTCTTCACTTAGGTGCAATTTCTAATCTCTCTAGGAAACAAAGTGTAAAATGTGGCATGGGAAGCAGTTTTTATAACATTTTTGAATTCCCAGGCTCATGATTAGCTTATATTTAGCTCATTTAATGCAGGTATGCGCTAGATACAACAAACTGTGCTTCATAAATAATTTTCTCCCGCAACCCTCAACGATAATTTCCTTTTAACGGTGCCCTTTTTACTTCCAACGGTCATATTTCTGGTTAACTTTGTCAGATTTCCCTCTTTGCGCAGTCACCTCTTCTTCGTCGTAGCTCCTTCGGACTTCGTCATACTCCTGAGTATCACACAATAATCTTTCTTCGACAAAGTTCCTTCCTATGGAGTAGTTTATAGTATTGTGCCCACTTTTAACTGTAGGTGGCACTAAGACTTCCTCCCCTTCATTTTTCAGTGCGTAGATCCAAGGACATAGCCGTCCTTGTATATCTTCAATCTAGTACCATTCAATCGTCCTGGAATCATCTAACCATTCAAATTTGCGAGCTGAACAACACCACCATATGAAATGTTCTTGATGATATATGGCCCAAACTAATGTGTTTTGAATTTTCCCAGGAACTTCGCGAACTTGCTATCATATAATAATACAAGATCCCCTTCCCGAAATA
>APFE031033522.1:0-20134 GCA_000404065.3 Pinus taeda
CTGCCCCTTTTTTGAGTTGCAGAAACCAGTTTTGGGAGAATTAAGTTTTGACAGGGAAAATGACCTCCAAATTCAAAAATTCTAGTTGGGTTGGAAATTAGACTCGTAGAACTTTCCAGCGAGCTATCCTGCACCCAATTCTGATAACGGGAAGGCCTCCAAAAAGAGCTGCAAAAGTGTGAGACCCTTTGAGAAAAGGTGCGTGACCTTTTGAGGAAATGTTGCCAGATTTGACCAGTTCAGCCCAGAAATTCCAGTTTTGACCTTTTTCAACTTTCTGAGGTTAATGGTGATCTTAATGGATGTAATTGTGACACTTTTTGGACACTTTTACTCTTGTTTATCTCTTCTAGAAGATTCATTCATGAAATAGGTGAAAATTAAATGAATGAATTGATTCCCTAGTTTATAGAGGCAAGTGGTTTTGATTGCCTAGATTTTAGTGCTAAGTGTAGAAGTGGTTGAAACAGCTCCTAGAAGGATGAGCTCGACCCCTAGAGGTAAGGGAAGAGGTTGGCTTGCCTATATTATGTATTTTACTCATTTTCATGGTTGGACTCTTGAGAGAGAAGCTCCTATTGTATATTTCACTTGTATCTCTGCAATTTGAGGAAAAGGAAGACCAGGGTTTTGCAGACATCATTGGGATTCTTGTGGACTCTTGTGTTGATGGTGTGTTCTCTTATTGTAATTGTAAGTGTGTTTATGTGTTCCATCTCTTTCTTTATTGCAGCTTATTAAACAAATGAAGTGATAAAGTTTGAATTCATGCTTGCCATGCTCAGCTTTCAAATTTGTTTAATGTTTATGTTTTCCACTGTCTAGAGAGGATTCAAAGTCATTGTTTGCCCTCTTTAGATTCTCTTTTTTCTTCCTTGATCATTCATCTCAGCTAAAGGCATCAGCACAAACTCCTACCTTGCCCCAAAGACCCACCTGCAAAAACTGAGCTCAATCCCCGCACCCTGAATTGCACTCCCTCCAATTGCTACCAAAAACCCCAAAAACTTTAAATCAACCCTCATCAGTTTACTAGCCTAATATCAGTGTTTCTAATTGGTCAACTCATCCTATTGAAAAATCCACCGAGTTTGACCGGAGAGAGCCTTCTCCTGCCTCGTAGGGCTAGCTACGAGGCTGAATGGTTTGATGTAGCCTTGAGATTTGTCTATCTCAGCCTAGGTGAAATTTCAAGTGCTAACAGAACCACTGAAGACTCCACTCATGTTGGACAAACAAGATCCCCTCCACCTGAAAGCTTTTGGACCACAAAAGTTTTTCTAAACAAATGGTAGGTGAGGGTCGAGCTCCCTCACTTTCTACCTTGCCCTGATGATGTACTAATACATTTGATCAACCACCTGAAAGTGATGACCCTGATGATGTTGATCATGGCACATTTTGAATCTGTGAACTATTCCATCCATCTGCAGTATGCACAACTTGCGAAGATGGTCAAACAACTTGTTATGAACATGGCAATTGACTTATTTCCACAAAGTACCATGAATTAGTGATTCATACACATCTTTGAAAACAATCTCTACAGGATATTGTTCAATACTATTGACATGTATTAACAATCTATATAGCGGAATGACAAAGACAATCAAAGACATTCTTGACATCATACTAGCTATTTGATTTGATATACTTTCCTGATTCCTAATTACTAAGTGAACTTGCTGCAATAAACCCATCAAACTGTAATATGAAAACTGCTGCAACTTAGTTTGATTTTGAAAGAATTGAAATGTCTAATGATTTATTTGAACCACTGTTTCTTTCATTCAATTAAATGATGTTTCCAGTGATTAGCACTTTCCCCTGATGCATCACAATCATAAGATACCGCATCACAATCATAAGATAAGGACTTCCTAAGACAACTCCACATATGTCTACTAGAACCACATCTAATTCCACTTCATCAATGTAATTCATTGTAATGGAAAATCTTAATTGACATTGTTTTGTGACTTTTATCTGAGTTGATTTATTTAGCCATCCTAATGGGTAAGGTCTTCAATGATTCCATGTCTCCAAACCCAAGTTCTCAACTAAATATTCAGAGATTAAATTTGCCTGTGATACACTATCAAACATTGTATCTATCTTTCTGTGCTTAGAAGTTATCCTTATGTTAAATAGTTCAGCTCTTTCATCCTCATTTGAAGGATTTATGTTTGATGAAGATGCAATAGTATTTGAACTTGAACCAGTGTCAGAAGTTTTACCTGTCGAAACTATGGCAGTTATCCTCCTTTCATCACCTGAATCAGAACCTAGATCTTGCTGGATTGCTGCAATTGCCTTCTTTTCATACTTCTCTTTAAGGAACTTTTTGGGCTTAAGTTTGGCATGAAGTTTCCAACACCTAGATTCATCATGACTGATTCTCTGGCAATGAGAACAAGTAAGTCTTTCCTTCTGAGTTGTCGCTGATTTCTTTGTCTTCAAATTGTTCTTTCCTTTACTGTCATTGGAATCCTTAATTTCCAACTTTTTGGATGATTGCGGTGAAAACTTGAATGGTCTACCACCTGATTCAATATGTATGGCTTGAACACACACTTCATCAAAATCATCAGGATTAAACACCAATAATGTATGCTGCAAATATGAATGTAAATTGTCGATGTATTTTCATAAAGTTTCACGTGTATCCAATGAAATACCAAGCGCTAATGCTTTCTTTCTGAACTCCTGAGTAAACTCCTGAACACTCTACCCTTTACCTTGCCTCAAGTGCTGCCAATCAATAACAGCTTGTTGAATGTATCCTAAAGGATAGAATTGTTTCCTAAAAGCTTTTAAAAACTTAGACCATGAAGAGATGACTTTACCTTTCCGCTTTATGTCTATTTGAGTTCTACTTTCCCACCAGATTAAAGTTGTTCCCCCCATTCTAAGTGTAGCTAACTGAATTTCATTTTATCATTAGAAATGTTCTGAACACGACAATACACTTCTAACTGCTTAATCCAGTTATCTAACTTTTGAAGATTCATTTCGCCATCATAAATAGGTAACTCAAATTTTACATCAAGTTTCAAAAGAGATGTTTTCTTAGTTTTCTTTTCTGTTTCAGATTTTGAACTGAAAGAAGAAGAAGATAATGATAGAGATGATGGAAGTGAAGGAGGTTTATCAGCTTTGCCTTTACTTTTATCCTTCTTCAATGTCTTTGAAGAAGAAGTTGCATCTCTCGCCTTCTTATCTTTGTATAGTTCTCCCAACATCTACTGCATACTAAAGAATGCTTGTTGACATTGTTCCTCGCTCATCTTAGTTTCAGGATTTTCACTTGCATCAGATCCTGTTATGGTCGACTTATGAGAAACTCTTCACTTTCCAATCTCTGGATCGATCTCCTCAAGGATTCCTTGTCCACGTTGCGACTTTGACTTGGTTAACATTCACTGACAAATTCTACAAACGCAACCGGCTCTCATACCAAATTATATGATCTGAAATGATCATATGTTAAACTGAAGTAGAATTTATTAATGTCAAGAGTGAACTGAATATTAATTTAAAGTGCTTTAACCATGAGAACTGCTTGAAAAGGAATCAATTGACGACAGAATTGAAACATAAGAAAGATGCAAACAGAAGTGAAAAGCAGCAAAAAAACAGCAATACCAGACAACAAGATTGATTACGGAGTTTGCCCCTGATGGAGTACGTCTCCGGGTCCGCTTTCAAGATAGTCGTCCGCTTTATTAGGATTGAAATCTGAGGAGGTCGATTACACAGCAAATTAACCACACTAATTGTGCACACAGGCACTTCTGGTCACTCTCACAAAAAAGCTCTCTGAAATAGCTTTCCAACCCCTGTCACGGTTCCCAATTCTGACTCTGGATGCTCCTGTTACATTGAAAACAAAAACTATCTATAACCTCCAGAATCTGCACACAAAACTTCAAAACCACTCCCCCCCTTTTACATGAAAAAATAATGTTCTTATAAGGCTATAGGTACATTCGAAGCCTCCCAAGCCAGGATTGGCATGATCACTGAAAGTAGGGTTCGGTCTTATGACATAAATCCACCTTAGGCATTAGTTACTAGGTCTTGCATTAAACTAGCATCATAATTTATTTAAAAAACCCAAAAATGACTTTATAATAACAACAATCCGTTGGTGGTCAGGTTGACTGAACGGAGTTGTTAACCGGCCATGTGAATAGTCCGTGGTCAAGCCACAAAGGTACACGATTGCAGTTTAGGCCCGGCGGTTCTGGCTATTGACGTGGTTCTTCCATCCCTACATGTGACAGTTGTTCCGCAATTAGTCTAACTGCCTCCCCACTGCGCAGTTCCGACATGGTTAGCCGACAGCGCTTGAGTTTGCACCGTTCACAAGTCGAGGTTATGTGGATTCTCCACGCGGTTAGGCTTTGTTGTTTGTCAACCCCGACAGCTTATTCCCCAACTGATCAGATGCCCCATTTTAATGGTCCCGCTGCGGTTAACCCTGCAATTAGGGACTCTGTTTTATATATATGTTTTGCAATGTTTTGCAATAGCCTGAATGGGTTTAGGACTTAGGGTTATGGATTTTTAATATATTTTGAATACATGGATTTAGGTATAGTTCAGGGTTTTAGGTGTTAGGTCTTGTAGATCTTAGGTTAAGTGTATTTTAATGCATGGAATAGGTTATGTATTAGGGTTTAGGTCCAAGACTTAACAACATTTTTTGTCCTAAAAAAAACCCTTTTTTTACAACTTGTCAGAATGTGACATACAAGCCCACATGGCGATAACCATGGACCAAAATTTGACAAGAAAACCCTAGCGGAGCTAACGATAAACATGAGTCGACAACCAAACCCTGGCGGAACTGACAACAATCACATGTCGACAACCAAGTACAAAACCCTATCCTTCGAATACCATGAAAACCATTGACATCACCGAACAACCTGAACCATAAACATCACTGTCAAAGCTGAAGACATCGGACACTGACTGCTGACGAGAAAACTGGCGAAGCTGATAAAGTTCAAGACCTCATCAACCAATGATCATTTGACGATCACTTCGATGTTGAACCACTGAAGACTCCACTCATGCTGGACTGACAGGTTCCTCCTAGATTAATATGACATATAAGCAGTGCTCCAAATACGCTACAAAATTTTTTAACATTCTAAGAGCGCTGCAAAATATTGCTATGAGAACACTTTGTAAAATATTGCAAGAATTCGTTGAATGAACACATTGCATAGCACATTGCAAGAATATTGTTGAGAGAACATTTTGTAAGGAAAGCGTGGCATGCATTAGAAATCGAACCTCATTATTTGGGATCTGTGCACTTTAAAATAAATTGATGCTCTCCATAATGTAAGGAACGTAATACTTGATATTAAAGGATGATGGTATTAAGAGCACATGATATATTATATTGACATATAAGCCATGACAGGAATCTGTGTGATATAAAGGCTTCAAATGCAATATAGTGAGAGCCTTGTCATATCTCTTGAAATATATCAATTTATGATCACATTGCCAGCCCAATATACAAATATATGAAAACGTATTGCAACTCATATTTTGTCAAACAACCATTCCCGCATGGGTTCCCAAGAACGACTTCTTCTTGATGCGTTCTTCCAGTTGCCTGTTTTGCTACACAGCAAGGGAGCGCCCAACTACCTCGTGTTGAATTTTCTAAGTCTATCCGTTAGAAAATTAATCTATATTGTGCTGGTTTATTTCTTCTACTTGTACATTCTGAACAAGTTATGTAAAACATTTAAATACTGAAATAAACACAATACAGTCACAACATCTACAGATCATCAGTTGAAAGAAAACAAACACACAAATGACACCGTTATTTTTTGACAAATGTCCACAGAAAAACCCAATGTGAGAAAACTAGTGCAGCTATTCGAAGGGTATATTGTTATGTAGTATTTCCTTGAGTACAACTTTGTGCCTAACTGGCTCACCCGACAGAGAAAAATACATGGCAGCAATACCTCTATTCGGAAATAGGTATTCAGAAAACCTGTCCCCCAAAACCCTCTCCAACGACTCTGAAGCTCAATGTTGGCCCTTCAGGCCTTTGCGTCAGCTTCCTGCTGACCTGCGTCAGCCCCAAGACCCTCTGTGTCAGCCCTCTGAGGCATTGCGCAGCCTCTAGGACCCTCTGCGTCACTCCAGCAACCACTGCGTGGATGGCGCAGTTGCTCTAGCCTCTACATTGTCTTTGTTGGGCTCTATGTGGCATGAACTGGCTGCTGCTTTTGCTCTCTTTGCTTCTGCGCTGGTCTCCCAGTACTGTCTCTGCCTCTCTATCCAATACTCACTGCCCCTCATTGTTGATCACTGATTCACTTTTGCTTAGCAACCCCATTCTAGCAAAATGAATGACTAATCACTCTGGTCTATTCTCCAACTGACCCTCAAGCCTCCTCTTATACTTTTCTCGTTGTTCCTTCAACAGTCGACATTAAATCTCTAATCAACGGCTAGGATTAAATTTGGATTGATCCATGAATTTTGTAACCTTCTAACCCAGTTTTATATTAATACCCATTAATATTTTATTTTTCCTAAGTTTAGACTTAGGAACTCCATTAAAAATATTAATTATTTTAATATCTCCCAAACTGGGTACAATCTGTCCAAACCATTTCTGGGTCTTGGAGATCTCATGTGTCTTAGCCTCTCCACCAATTTTCATGGCTAGAGCACATCCGATGCTACCCCAAATCAACACTCCCTCTTAGCAAGGACTGTGCTCTAGTAATACTCCTCACTAAGCATCACAGTGATTATCCGGCACCAGTACCTATGCTGATCATAGGCCTCCCCACCCAACAACCTCTGCACTGCTGCATCCTGCACTGCTGCCCATGGCCTTGCCACTGCCACTATTGCAAACGTATGGCAGCTCCCTTTGCATCTATGTTGTTGTTGGTCCATCTTCCTAGCACTACATTTGCACCACAACCCCCTCTCATCATGTTGCATCATGCTACTGCTAACCGCTACTGCACTGCAACTAAGTCACTGAGAAGTAAGTAACTAATACACCCAACTTCTAACATCCCTATCAGGCTAGAAACACTCTGGATGTTGAAGCTACCTCTACCGCTAACAAGTGCTCCCTCTACTGACCTCTGCGCTACTGCAACAACTCCTTGCATTTCGCACCATTGCAAACCTCTTTGTGCCATCTTGCACTGTTGCAACACTCTCTGTGCCTCTCGCACTATTGCAGCCTGCTAGCCTCAGGCTGCCCAGGGACTCCTGCACTGTAGCATTCTTTATCGCTTCATCTGCATCCGTCTCTACCAACATCCACTAGTCCTACTACTCTCTCTTTGGGGCTCCCATAGCAAGGATTTGATCCAAGAGTTTGGGTACCTCAAGGATCCTGCCCGTCATCGCCTATAGTCCTCCTAACTACAGCTCGATGTCTCCCCACTTCTTCTCGAGTGGCACATGAGTAGTCATGGCACAATCGTCATCCTCCTAGACTTCTTTCTCCGCCTTCGCTGGCGCTACCTTAAAGTTAGAAGCCTCTCACTTACTCTTCTTCCTCGGACATTGGTTCGCATAGTGACCCATTTCCCCACAATGGAAGCACTTGACCTTGGAGAGGTCCTTCTTCCTCTTCTGCTTTCCCGCAGATGCCAGCACTGCATCCTCTTCCTCTTCCTTCTTGATCCGGACTCCTTTGTTGCTACCTCCCCTCTTGGTTAGCCGTCTGATCTCCTCTTGGCGAAGAGCCGCCCATAGTTCTCCCAATCTAGAAGACTCGCCCTGCCTAGTATGCTCTGGACAAATGTCTCCCACTCCTCAAAGACTGTGTTAAGTGCAGTCCTCACCATCAACTCCTGATCCGGTGTGGCCCCTATGCAAGTCAGTTGATCACGGATCTCCTTCAACTGACCGACGAAGAGATCTATCTGCTCCCCCTTCTGCATCTGATATGACCTTAGCTGATTCTCAAGAAGCATCTCCCTCTACACGGAAGTATGCTGGTACAATGTCTTCAAAGTGTCCCAGATCTCCTTTGTTGTTTCCTTCTCAGCAATATATTGGACCACATGATCCTTGACCCCATCAAGGATGATGCACTTTGCCTTAGCCATTGCCTCCTCGTACCTTTCATTAGCTACCGGGTCAACTGAGATATCCATTACTCTCAAGGCTAAGCCCTTGATACAATGTCTATCTAGAATGGATAGGATCCTGACTTTCCAGACCACAAAGTTGGACGCTCTGTCCAGCCTATCTTAATCCCTCAACCCATTCACGACCATCTCTCTGCTCTTCTTTGTCGACTCCTCTGAGTCTCTCTACTTCACGCCTGGAAGTTCTTGGTTCGACTCCTGCAGAGTCTCTCTACTTCCCGTTTGGAAGATCTCGGTTCGACTCCTCCGAGTCTCTCTACTTGTCGTTTGGAAGTTGTCTTTTGGACTCCCTCTGAGTCCTAATTTCCCTCCTGGAAATCCTTCTGCCAACTGTCAAGTTGCTCCTCTCCAATCGTTTGTGCAACTGCAACACTGATCCGGATTCATTGACTAGAAATCTGCCTCGGCAACAACTCCCTCTACCTTGGTTTTCCCCTATTAGGTATTGTTCTGACCACAGTGCCCCACCAGCTTCGCTCCCGCAAACTGCCCACAGCTTCCTTTGCCCCAGCGACTGAAGGATTGAGCTTCTTGGCCCTACGCAATCCCGACACCTACAAAATAGTTTCCTCAGCCTTTGCGCTAGCCTCTCGTAGGCCCAAACTGATGACGCAGTCCCTATGCGTCAACCCTTCGTCTGTCGCTTCTGCAAGGATCAGCGATTGTCACTCAGGACAGTTGATTCTACTGCAAATGCTCTGCGCAACTGATGCCTTCAGCTCTCGTGTGATATGCAACCACGCTCTGATACCATGTTGAATTCTCTAAGTCTATCCGTTAGAAAATTAATCTCTATTCTGCTGGCTTATTTCTTCTACTTGTAAATTCTGAACAAGTTATTTAAAACATTTAAATACAGAAATAAACACAATATAGTCACAACATCTATAGATCATCAGCTGAAAAAAAACAAACACACAAGTGACACCATTATTTTTGGACAAATATCCCCGGAAAAACCTAATGCGGGAAAACCGGTGCAGCTATCCTGAGGGTATATTATTATGCAGTATTTCCTTAAGTACAACTGGTTGCATAATCGACTCGCACAGAGAAAAATACACAACAGCAATACCTCTCTATTCGGAAATAGGTATTCAGAAAAATTGTCCCATGAAACCCTCTCTGGCGACTCTGAAGCTCAGTGTTGACCCTTCTAGCCTCTGCGTCAGCCTCTTGCTGACCAGCGTCATCCCTCTGAGGCACTGCGCCGCCTCTGGGACCATCTGCGTCACTGCAGCAGCCTCTGTGTGGATGACACAGTCGCTCTAGCCTCTACGTTGTCTCTGTTGGGCTCTGCGTGGCCTGAACTGGTTACTGCTCTCGCTCTCTCTGCCTCTGCGCAGGTCTCTCAGTACTGTCTCTGCCTCTCTGTCCAGTACTCTCTGCCCCTCACTGCTGATCACTGATTCACTTTTGCTTAGCAACCCCACTCTAGCAAAATGAATGAATGATCACTCTGGTGTATTCTCCAACTGACCCTCAAGCCTCCTCTTATACTTTTCTCGCTGGTCTTCAATGGCCAAAATTAAAATCTCTAATCAACAGCTAAGATTAGATTTGTCTTGATCCATGAGTTTTAGAACCTTCTAACCTAGTTTTATATTAATACCCATTAATATTTTTTTTTCCTAAGTTTAGACTTAGGAACTCCATTAAAAATATTAATTATTTTAATATATCCCAAACCGGGTACAATTTGTCCAAACCATTTCTGGGTCTTGGAGATCTCATATGCCTTAGCCTCTCCACCAATTTTCATGGCTTGAGCACATCTAATGCTACCCCAAATCAACACCTTGAGTAAAAAGATGCTGACAATTGTGGGGTTCCCCTCTATTATCTGCACAGATACATCTTCACATTCCTGTCATAGGGCCTTCACTTTTGGTGCCCATGTTTTGTACAACGATTCTACGCTGAGTGGGTGGTCCCGCCTCCCAAAAATTAACCTCTGCACATGCCTCCCGTAGGTAGGCGACCAAACTATCCACCACAAAGAATCCTCTGGTTCCTGCCCTTTTTTGGAAAATGTGAAACATTTGTCTGTGCCTGGCAATCCCAAATGTGGCAACGGAGAAACATATTCAATGAGAAACTTATTGCAAACCATATGAATGCAAATGTGTCGACAATGCTCTCCAATAGAGAGACCATTGTTGTCCAAAATATTATAAACTTTAGTTAACACTCTCCAAATTATGAAAGACATGAAGTTAAGTTTGGGCACAATGCTATGTTGTGCTCGCAAATACTACCTTTTTACAACACTGCTCTTGAAAATTTAAATTGCACTATGACATTTCTTGTTTAGTGTATTGCAGCTCAAATATAATTATATTAGTTATAACAAAGACAGAGCCATAGCAAGATATTGTTGCTCCAAGGAAAATGTTGTTCCAAAACAACTCTTCTTCATATATTAATGCTCCAACGCTCCATAAATGAGTTATGTTCTATAAATGAATTGCTCCATAAGTAAATTTCTCTCCCTAAATGAATTTTGTTGCTCCAATATATGAGCGCACAATTGATGAAGAAAAGCATTAACAAGGAAATGATCCAACTATTGCCATGTTTACAATTATTGTGAGAATGACGTAAACCATGTACATGATCATCTTAGGTTTGGTGGGAGCTGTAAAATATGCAGATAAAAGCAGGGCAACAAGTGCAAGTGCATCCTTTACTAATTGATCAACTTTATCCTTTGTCTCCCTATCTCCACAACTGCTTGTAAGCCCTCTGCGTAATTTCTTCGAAGTGTCAATTTCAAATAAATTCACCATGAAATAATCTAACAATTCACCAAATTCGAAGATCTAGAAGGGTTTCTTGATAAGCGTGATGAACATCAGGCGAACCATCCAAACTTCTGCAGGCTTTTTCTTTTACTACCATCATTGTAGTGTTGGAGTACCTAGTTATCCACTTCAATGATGAGAAGATTCTCGGTTTCGCTCCTTGTACATAACCTCTCCGGAATTATTTTGCGCCCATTAAAACTATGATTTATTTCCTAGTGAATATTTTTATTATCAGTATAGACAAGAAGAGAATTGAATTGTCCACAATAAGACATGTGTTCGGCTTTCCCATCGTTTCAGAATGATGATATCTACAATGTAACAACTCCTGCAATATATTGACCTCTCTGCAATGATGATATCTGCACTATATCTATGTCCATTGATAATGCATGCTGAGTAATTGATTTGCATGTAACGCATTAATGTTTTGCCACAAAAAAATAGCGCATGTTGCCAGCACATTATTAGTTTCTGCTAAGCATTTATGAACGCCATGTATTCCTATTCCTCAATGCTGCCAATGCCTGCCAATACACAATAATGCTATACAATGTATCAATAACGTATTTGCCAAATATATCAATGCCATCATATCATGGCCAACCTCACCATATATGCACCATATCATATTACGCCCACCAATATAATGCACAACCTTTAGATGCTTTATTTTATACATGATTCTCTATCACATGCTTGCATGGATCTGTCAACATCCGTTTCTTCAAATCGTTTATTTCACAGTGCTTAATTTTCCTCTTTGTCTACTCCCTTAGCAATGTCCAGTTGCCACTCCTTCAGATTGTGTAACGCCTACTACCATGCTTTCTCATTTTCAATGAATAACAATAAGTAGAAGCCCGGGTATGGGGAAATTCCCTGACGCCTAAGCGACCTTGGTCGAGTAAGTGACCAATGACTCAACATTCCCACGATCCAACCAAACGATCACCACCAACCAAATCCCCACCTTCTGAACTAACGTTGATATCCTTATCAATGTTGAAGCAGAGTAAGTTAGCAGCAAATTATAGGAAAACAATAGGTCCTTATCCTTCCTTGACCTTTCCTCACTTCATTCGGGCCACCTCCTACTCTGGTTCTCTGATCCCTAGCTTTGCTTGCCTCAATCTTGGCTTCCAAGAGCACTTCTTCTATGGTGGCTTAGCTCTAGCCTTTTCTAGCTTAGCTGACTTCTATCTGGCTAGTATTTCTAACCTCTATGGCGTCGGTGGCTGCTTGGATGGCTTGAATGGCTTATCAAGCGTGTCTGGCTTGTCCGGCAGCATATATCATTATCTTTATTGCTATTTATTCTCTCTATTGAGGAGGAGATCCTTCCACTATTATGATGGATTGGATTTATATTCTCTTGGTGATTATTCTGATTTGGAAAGGAGGGAGGGATATCTATTATGTTTTTGCTAAGGTTTTGAAAAATGGTGGTTCTATTAAGGTTTTGTCCATGGTTACCCAACCTTTGGCTGCATTGCTATCCAGTGACCCTAACTCAGAGGACCATTTTACCCAGGGCAACATCATCAGGTCACTTGCTGGGCATTTGGCATTGTTCTCGATTAGAGCAACTATATTGTCCTACCCAATCGGCGATGGCCATCTATTCAGTTTCAAGTATGATAAGCAATGATAATTATCATCTTGCTCTGAGAAACGAGGATCATTTCGCCCCTTGTGAAACATCAGTTCATAGAGAATTATTTGTGTCGCGAGAAGCAACGATTGCTCTCGGTAAATCTGCCCGCAATGAAAGTTACCTACATATGGAGCATTGCAGGGCAATTATTGAGACCTCTAGCACTCTATATCTGATCCAGCTTGTGAATTTCGATCCATGATCTCTTCAGTTTCATTCCACCCTCTGTATCTTTCACAATAAATTCGAATTTCAGCCTCAATTTCTCCCTGGCTTTGGCAACCTCCTTCGCCACTCAATTTTGTACCAGCCTTCTCTGTAACTGATCAAATCCAGGCTTCATTCGTTGCGTTATTCTCTTTAATAATCATATCGACAGCACCATTATCACCATATTCATCCTCTCCTTTGTTGAAGGAAATGTAACTATGTCCGATCTTCATAAATGTACTTTTGATATTTGTACTTATTCAAGAAAAGAAATATTATTTTTATAATATATGTCAATGAGTTTCTTGCTCATTGAAGTAGGTCTAGCACATGTCAAAGTGAATTAGGTGAGTCAAAGAGTCAAAAATTATGTTGAAGACCTTAAGGGCATGTTATGTCAGGTATAAATATATATTAAAGTCAAAGAGAAAACCTCCAAGCAAAGTCAAGTCTACTCCTATGCAAAGGCACCATCAAGAAGCTCCTTCAACTTTCAAGCATGCTACACCACCATAGAAACTATCCAAAGTTTGCTCAACAAATCGGCCTCCAAACAACCCTCAAAGTCGGCCTACAAACAAGGTGACCAGTTGGCCTTCTAGTCGGCCTAAAGGGAGGGAGAAACCTTTATATATAGAGGTTGTCCACTCCTCTATAACACATTCAAGGATCTCCTAAATAAGCGAAGACAGGGAGCCGAGATTAGAGTGAGACAAGTCGAAGATGAAGAGCCTCTACTGTAATGAAGGAGGGAGAAGTCTAAGCGAAGATTGAAGAACTGTTGCTAGGGAAAAACACGGTCACACGTGTGAGAAAAAGAGGGCTTTCTCTGGACATATCAGCAGCAATATAATAGTCCCATACTTCTCATTGTTTGGGCTTGAAACTTAGGCCTTTAAGGCCTCTCATTAGAGCGAAGAAGAGACCCTCACATACAAAGGAGAAAAGAACCAAATACACCACGAAACCTCCCACACGTGCAAGGTTTAGGGATGCAATGCTGCCACATCAAGTCTACAGTCTTACATGAAGAAGAAGCTCGATTGGTGAAGAGAAGAAAAGCATCATCCTATGTGAGCAGGTAAACTTAGGATCAAGAAGAAACATCTCTTCTAGAACTAGCACAAGAGAGCCTACCACCAAGGAGTAGGAGAGCGAAGTGCCCAAAGGAGGATGAAGTGCCGAAAAACAAAGTACCGAAAGAAGTGTCGGGGAATAAGGTGCAAAAAGAAGGAAGGACTTGACTTGTACTTGGAAAATACTCTTGTCAGGGGTTTAGGGTTTGGCATTGATCAATAGAAGCTTCAATAGGAGAAATCACTGAATGGTTTTCCTCTCAAGAGAAGAGAGGTTTTAGCCTTGGCAGAGAGCCAACTTCTTGTGCTCTTGTTTTTATGTTTTGGTAGCAGTTTGATGAAGTAGACACATATACACTAATAAGAAGAAGAAGAATAAGAAGCTAATAAGGAAAAGTAAGAATACTCCACAAATTGTTATCAAGTAACGAAGAATCACGCTACACTACTTTTCCCTAAGATGCTTCAACATGGTATCAGAGCTAAGGTGACACATCAAGGAAAGGGCAACTCAAGAACACTCATCAAGGAGAAGCATCTACAAAGTTGAAGCATCAAGCCTAGAAGTCTCAATCACTTCAAGGACAAGAAGGATCTACAATTCATCATTCATCAAGGAGGTCTACAAAGCTAGAAGAAGAGCCTTACATAAAGGCACCTACAAAGAAGAGTAGATTGAAGCAGGACCTATATCAAGCTACAAGTCATCACGCAAATCTCATCATCAAGCAAGTCCACTTGAAGAAGGCAACTTGAAGAACATCAAGATCCTAGGAAGGCAAGGCATCAAGTCTTCAAGGAGGAAGCAAATCCATTACATCTCAAAATCTATCAAGTAAGTACATGTCCCCTTCTGAATATACATCAATGTATTTTTGCAAGGAAAGCAATAAATTGGTAGGTACCAATAACTTTCTTGCATGGAAGAAGACGATTGATCTACTTCTCAAGGAGAATGAACTCTAGAACATGTCAAAGGGAATATCAATGTTCTTGCTAAGGAACAAACTCAAGCCTTAGCCAAGTACAATAAGGATGAGACAAGAGCTCAAAGGATTCTAATAGAATCAATCAATGACTCTCTCATTCCCTATGTCTCCAAACTTGAGACATCGAAAGAAATTTATGATAAGCTAGTATAGTTATTCTCGGTATCCACAATCGGAGAAGTGATATCTCTGAAGAATGAATTATACAAGATGAAGATAACAAAGGAACAAATAGCTCCCTACTTCATGAAAATCTCATAAAATGAGATATCAACTTCAAGAGCTTGGGGAAGTCATGTCTGACAAAGAAATGACCACTGTAGTACTCAATGCTTTACATGAGCATTGGGGCAACTTCACATCAAGCATATATGCCAAGAAGGAAGCAACCACTCTCAGTGAAATGTGGTCTCTATGCAGGACAGAAGAAACCAGACTCAAGGCAAAAGATGTGGGATCAAAGGAGCAAGCATTTGCTAGCATGGCCAAGAGAAAGGGTAAATTTGGCAAGTTTGGTCCACGAAGAACAAACAACAAAGACATGTCCAAAATCCAGTGTTTTGGATGTCAAGAATATGGACACTACAAAAGGAATTGTCCTAATCTTAATAAGGACAACAACAACAAAAGAAAGAAGGAAGAAGCTCACATGACTCAAGAGGTGAAAGAAGAAGAAAAGAAGCAAAAGAAGGAAGATCCTTCGGATCTCTACTATGACTAAGTCAAACTATTTACTTCTAGTCTTCTTTCAAGTTTTGAGTAGTATAGGAGCAAGTAGGAATATTGCACGGCTAGAACCATCCTCTAGAATCTAGAAGCATGATGTACATAGAGTTGTAGATACTCATGAAGATGTGGCATTTATAATAAGAATAAAAATGCATGGGCAAAAATATCCTGTAGAATATAGAAGCATGGCAGATATAGCTCAAGATATTCATGTAGAAGAAGCATACCTAGTATAGGACCTCATCCATGATGAAAGAAAATTGATCATGATTAAGAATCTTAGAAGACCTCCATCATCAAAAGGAAAGGAACATTTGCAAGGCAAGGGTCTCTAAGATCCTATGATGAAATCTTCAAAAGAATGTTCATGAACCAAAGCGGATGTCTCATTGGGAATCCCATTCATGGGATTCAAGAAAAGGATGATATACAAGCAAGTTAAGATGAAGCAAGAGGGGCCACACCAAGGACAACCAAATGAAGCTAAGATGATCAAAGGAGAATCAAGATGAGGTATGTATGCATCAAAATTTAGTCATTTGTATATTATTTAGTCATGGGAATAGTTCTATAACATGATCAAGTTTGAATAATCTCTTTCACCAAGAACATATTCAAAGGCATGTACTACAATGCAATGAAGGTCAACAAAAGAATATGCTCACATAGGGAGTATAATATTGCTGACTACGAAGCAAGAAGAAATGTTGACTAATCCAGGAAACAAGCAAGGAAGAAATGCTCTCACGAGAAGCATGAGATGGTTGACCTATCTACCTAAGAAGGAGCAAATGAAGAAAGAGATCAAGCAAGTGAGGAACACCATGATCACCGAGAAACACTATCTGATAAAATACTTTGAAGATATCTCCCGAAAGAAGGCATGACAATGCTGACAAAGGATGGACGGACCCTTGACACTTATGAAGGCCTTACAGATATGAAAGATGCAAATAACTAATTCTACTCTAAAAAGATGTTGTGATGAAGAAGCCATCCAACATAAAAAAAGCAATGTTGAAGCAATATCAGGATGAAGTCATGATGGGCTATTAGGTCGAAGCATGTACACAAGCCAGTACAACAAAGCATCCATGAGAAGAGTATTTTGAAGCATGGACAAATGACGAAAGAGTAGCCAAATGACAAAACCTGATGTATGGCAAGAAAGACAATTTCTACGAACGAAGCAATGACATGACAAACCAGGAAGGAAAGTGGTCGATGGATGGTGCCCTACCTAGAAGAAGTTTGAACAAAGACTTCATGACATCAAAGAAAGGAAGGAAATCAAGCTACTAAAGAACCCACAAAGAAGAAGTTGATGACGAATGAAAGAGTCCCTAGTTAAGAAGGAGCTCTGACAGGTCCCTAATCAAGAGGGAGTTTTGGATCACCCCTGATTACAAAGGAGTGACAATTGTGTTTTTCCATTTCATGGGTCATACACTAGACCAGGACTAACAGTCGTAAGTCTAGATGAAGGCCATGAATGGAAATGTAGACACAAGATAGACACAACATTCTTGTCTTCACTTGGGAATAGAGAATCGGAGGATTGGGTAATCATCTGGCATCCGATACTCTTTGAGGATGTGTAGGGCATCCAAGACAGGAGTAGGCAAGGGGACTGACATTCATTGAGGGTCGGGAACCCAAGACAAGAATAGTCCTAGAAGGTCATACTCAATGAACACCTAGTTGGGTATGTACCTTGAGAGAATGATGGAAGGTGTCTATGAATCATTGGTCTAGCCAGCATTGTAGCTCATGATCTCATGAAGAGATGGAGTTGTTAGTCAAGGCCTTGCACTATGACAATGTTGATGGATATGATGCTACAACAGATGGATTAATAATCCGGTTTCTCTTATGTGAATTCTTCAAAGATTGATAATAGCTAAACACCTTGTAATGTTGTATGAATACCTCCCTAGTTAAGAGGGAGTGTTGAAGGAAATGTAACTAGGTTCAGTCTTCATAAATGTACTTTTGATATTTGTACTTATTCAAGAAAAGAAATATTATTTTTATAACATATGTCAATGAGTTTCTTACTCATTTAAGTAGGTATAGCACATGTCAAAGTGCTATAAGTGAGTCAAAGAGTCAAAAGAATTATGTTGAAGACCTTAAGGGCATGTTACATCATGTATAAATGTATATTAAAGTCAAAGAGAAAACCTTCAAGCATATTCAAGTCTACTCCTATGCAAAGGCACCATCAAGAAGCTCCTTCAATCATGTTACACCAAAATAGAAACTATCCAAAGTCTGTTCAACAAATCGGCCTCCAAACAACCCTCAAAGTCAGCCTACAAAAAAGGTGACAAGTAGGCCTTCTAGTCGGCCTAAATGGAGGGACAGACCTCTATATATAGAGGTTGTCCACTCCTCTATAACACAATAAAGGATCTCTGAAATAAGCGAAGACAAGGAGCCGAGATTAGAGTGAGACAAGTCAAAGATGAAGAGCCTCTAGGGCAACGAAGGGGGGAGAAGTCTAAGTGAAGATTGTGTTAGTGTCAGTCTTTCCAGCCTTCCTCCAGTGATCAAATGTGCTCTTACAAAGTGGTTTCAGAGTGTCAAGGTCAAATTTTGTCATTTCAGTGAGTCTTCAAGCAAAATTTGGTCACTAGGCATTAGGTCTAGGGTTTGCCCAAATGTTAGTCCATGTCATCATTCAGCTGAGCCTATCATCATTCATAGAGTTGTCATTATCATGTCAGTGTCTAATGAGTTATTTTATACCTGATTCATGCTTCAGTTGTGCCTAGGCAAGCTCATTTCCCTCTCCTAGGGTTTTGAAGGCAATTTCTCTTGGATGGTCAAATCATCGGCAAAACTTGTTTCCTGATGTTCATACACCCTCCCCTATCCTTAAAGTACCTTATAAAACACTTCCCATCCCTTAGATCCGCCAAATTCCTCATTTTTCCACAAACCCTAGTTTCTAGCTACAACTTGGCAATTTTCTAGGTTGGGCTTGTGATTTGCCCTGTTGGACCCCTTCCCCTCACTCCATCTCTGAGATTCCACTTTCCCCTGCTTCCTAACATCCCTCCCCACTCCCAAAAATTTCCCCAAGAATTTAGAAGCCCCCTATCCCCTTCATTTCGCTCCATTTCTAAAAAATTCCTTGTTTCACACATCGGGACAAGTCGCACGCAAATGATGTTCCAGAGCAATAAAAGATGAATTTGGGAAAACTGAGAGAGGTTTTCATCCAAAACATGCCAAAGAAGAACAACCTCCTTCACTTTTTCACAGGTGTCATGGTTTGAGAGAAATGTCAAGAATATCGTTGCCTCAGGAGAATCAAAGACAACTTTGAAGTGACCTTGGGAAAATCATGTTTTCTCCTAGCTTGGTTGGCCAAATGATTTTCTTGATGGGTAAAATGATAATTAGACACAACGATCTTTCCAATGAGCTATCATGAGCTCAATTTGGGGTTGAGGAAGGCATTCAAAAGTTGACTGCAACAACACTCTTCCTTGAGGCAGCCTCATTGACATGTTAAGCTAGGTGCGCGACATGTTGGGCTGCACGCGACATGTCAGAGGGTCTCACAGAGTGTAATTTTCCAACTGGCGCGACATGTTGGGAGGTGCGCGACATGTCAAGCTAACTTCCCCCAGCTCATTTCAGAATTGCTCAAGCCTCCTTTACTTCATTAAATTACTTGAGGTAGGCCCTTCAAACTTGTGAATATCTGCTGAATTAGTTGGGAAACATCATGAATGTGCTTGTAATGATCAAATTGTGCAAGGAAAAAAAACTCTATATGGTTGTATGTAAATTTGATATTGAGGCCAGTTCTTCTAGCCGAGAGGCAAAGGAGATCATTCAGCATCTCAGAGCTGAAAATGATGCCTTACAGAGGAGATTTGAGGGTGCCCAATGGACCATCACTTACCTGGAGCAGCGCAACAAACAGTTGGAGTAGGATAAAGCACTTGATGAGCTATGGAGGATTCGTAGTGACTGAATCTTGAACCGAAGAAGACCCGGTGACCCATTGCCTGCTGACCGAGAGTCCATGCTCATCCAGGCAAATGCACATTTGGAGAGGCTCTTAGCTAAGGCCAACCAAGAGAAGGAACATGAAAAACCATTACTGGGCAAGAATGCATGTGTGCAAAGCAAAGATGAAAGTGCTTCGAAGGCGGTTGGCAAAGGCACTAAAACGAAGAAAAAGGCCCGATCCCCTCCGTATCTTGGCCGAGGCTTCCTTGAAGGAGCATAGCATTAAATAGCTCAGCCACAGCACAAATCCCAAAAAATTTTGAGCATTTTGGGTCATTTTTGGTATTTTTTGGCAATTTACAGGCTTTTGCTCATTAACGCTTCTCACCCCCAGTGAGACGCGTCTTCCCGGCAACTCCATTTGAAAAAAACTCAGCACTTCCAGATTTTTCATGCAAAGTTACATATGCATATGGATGGACTTGAGATTTTGTCATGTTTTGGGCCTCCAAAAAGTCAAAAAACATGC